>PVHX01010077.1:0-72378 GCA_004024805.1 Geosciurus inauris | reverse complement strand
GTCAAGGGCATCAAAGAAAAAGCAAGACCGAGGAACTAAAGGAGATAGGACATTTAAGGAGACAGAATAGTTAAGCGAAGCATGTGAGTATTGGTTGACTCCTGGACCACAATTATTTTTCTTTTCCTATAAAAAGCATTAGTGAGATAATAGGCAAAATGAATAAGGTCTATAGATTACATAGATATCAATGTTATCCCTTTAAATTCCATCTTCTGACAATTTGTAGTGGTCATGTCAAAGAATGTTCTTGTTCTTAGGAAATACACTAAAATGTTCAGGCATGCAGAGACATGATATGCTACCTGGATTAACGGGAGGGGACCCAAAGGAGCTGCCTGGGGTGATGGAAATGCTCTATGGCTTTGTGCATCATGGATTACCAGGGGATCCACATTTGTCAAAATTCACTGGACTCAATGCTGAAAACCTATGTATTGTCTCATAGGTAAATTATGCCTCAATAAAAAGCTAAGTAAAAAAGAATAAAAACTTAAAAAAATCAATCCAAAATTGCTTAGTGTGTAAAACCATTGTAGTGGGTGTAAATCTTTCCGTAGTGGCTACTTGGAAATTCCAGATCAGTCCCTAATCTGAGTAATGTTAATGTTTTTTACAATTTCCTATTTTCTGGTCATATTTTGTTTCCCTCATAGCATTTAGCATCAAATGCAACATCATAAATGTTTGCCAATTGTTTGATAGCTGATATTGTTGATAGTATACATTTCATCTTATTTGAGATCTGGCAGATAGGAAAGACATTTGTGTTTCCTGGGAGGATCAGAAGGTGACCCCAGGTCAGAATTTTCCAGGTACTCACAATCTCTGTGGAAACATTTTTCCACCTTGAGAAATGCTCCTACTATCCAACAGGCCATCTGAAAAGTGGCAACGCCATGGTTCCATGGCATGGAGTTGGACAATCTATTGATTGAAGTTTCCTCTTAAGGGATCCCAGCCAGCTCCCTGCCTTTTTTGGCAAAGTTTGGAGAATTTATTTGTTGCTTTTTAAATTGCTCTCCTGTGCCTGGAAGCCTCAGGACACTGTACTCCCTCTACCTCCAAATCAGACAGAGTAAAAATTCCTGCCAGTCTAGCCCAGCAGGAGGATTAGGAGGTTGCAAAGAAGTGTTAGGTCTCTAAACCAAGAACAAGAGTTCAGGTCCAGGAAACAGGGTCAGGATTTCACCATGGCACTGTCTTACTGCATCATGGTTCCATTTACTCAAGAAGAGAAACAACACTCATACTGGGACAGCACTGGCTGGTGACAGCCTGGTAGGACACAGTGCTGTTGCCCATCCTTCAGCACATATGAGTCAGCCAGCCATTATTTAGACCCTTGTTTTCAGATGATGAATGAAGGCTCAGAGATACCAACTCACTAGAATTCATTTCCAAGGCTCTTACCCATCTTAGTGTGAGTTTTCCCAGAAGCAGATTCTGAGCAAGGACTCAATATAGGCTATTCATCAGGGAGGTGAACCAAGGAAGAGAAGGAAGCGTGGGAACAACTGGGCTGAGATTTGCCCTTCTGGGAATTTTGGAAAATGGTGTAAAATGTGCATCTCAACTCCTTCTCACTTGTGAGTATAGGGGACAAGGATACACATATACCAGCTTTCATTATTTGTTGGTTGAAGGCTGCTGGGACCTGGGGAAGGCAGAAGTGCTAATGTTGGGAAATGGCAGGCTCTGAATTGGCAAAAGCTGAGAAGGATGGGAAGCATACTAACAGTGCCTGACAGGCTACCTTTCCAGTGCAGGACCAGTGCTGAGCACAAAACAAGCATTATGGATAGGACTGCAAACATGACCATAGAGTGGAGGCACACTAATGGAAGAGCCAGTAGCTGGGCAGACTCAGAAAGCTATTGGGAGGGGAAAGGGATGCCTTTTTTGTTAGTTCCTGAGAGGATGTAAATCTCCTAAGTACCTACCATTAGTAACCAACTGCACCATCTCTAACCCAAATGTAGAACACATCCCCCAGCAACATTCCTCATCTTTTCCATGTAGGTGGAAGCCTTTGGCTGCACATCCTTTTTAGTGATATATTTTTCTGCCTTTGTGGGGTTGGACCCTGGAGCCAGTTCTCTACTCACATCCTAGAATGGAGCCCTGAGCTTTATGAAGTTGAGCAAAGTCCAACCTCCATGTGTCCATTCCTCATGTGCTGTAGTTGCATTTACCCAGGATCCGGGAAGGAGGTGTAAAAGTTGAGAGAAGGCAGGAGTGGGGATCTAAGGAGAGCAGAAAGGAAGCATTACCAAACAAGTGAAGTGTTGTGAGGCACAGGAGAGGGACAGCAATGTCCACAACCCACTGACAGTGCCATATCTGATTCAGCCATGTCAGCCCTCTGAGGGTGAGGGATGCTCTCAGAGGACAAAGAGCAAATTGAAAAACAAGAAAAATGAACGCACATGATATCTAGGGGTGGGTTCCATGTACCATTTAATTGTTTTTTTTACAAAAATGGGCAAACAAGCAAAACAAAAACACATCAATAAACAGTCAGATGAACCAAGACGTAGAGTAGCTTCCTGTCTGTTTACTAAAAATTGAATCCTACTAAAGTGAGAAAATTGGGATTTCTTTGTCTGAACCCCACCAGCTACCTCACTCATGGAGAGTGACAAAGCAGGAAGGAAGGATTCCCAGGGAGAAACCAGAAAACCTCAAGTGAATATGAAACTTTCCCTCCACCTGCTTAGCACTGTTGAGCAAAAGGCACAGGAACAACCAGCAAATTCTGTCTTTGTGGAAGACAGAATTAGAGATTTAATCAGATGGCATCAGAGGGCAAATATTTGGACCTGTCTATGGAAAGTTCTTCTGATTCACCATTTCCTGTGGTAGCCTGGGGCTGGATGGGACCACAAGGGAAATGAATTACATGGGGAGGACACATGCCTACCTTGGTTACCAAAAACAAGAGGAGAAAGGGAATGGAGGAGGAGGAAGAGGAGGAGAAGAGATCCTTTTGCTTTGCTATTTATTTTGGTTCTCTTTTTATTGAAAGGAGAACCTGGCAAGGGCTTTACTCAGGAGACCTGGAGGTTGGCTTCCTGCCCTTGCCTCATTGTGTCTTTGCACAGAGATGCTTTCAGGTCTGGTTTTGGTTTGTTGGTGGTGTTCAGTTTCTCAGAGGGAATATGACATAAGTTCTCCTTTGGCAGACCTGCTGGCCAGCCTCAGCCCCACTGTCACCTCCTCTACAAAGGCAGCACTCTGAGCTGTGCCAAACTCATCTGTAACCTGTTTGGAAAGTTGGAGGGGGCACTGGTAGTCTGTAAGGAATAATGTGCCATATTGGTTTATGGTGTCAAAAGTTCAGAAAACCAAAGCGTAATGAGACAGGAAGGGAGAAAGGGAGGAAGGGAGGGAGGGAGGAGTGATGGGAAGGAAGAAAGGAGGGAGGGAGGGAGGAAAGGAAGGAAGGAGGAAGGAAGGAAGGGAGGAAGGGAGGGAGGGAGGAAGGAAGGACAGACTTTCATTTTGAGAAGGGGGCAGGCTCCAGTGGGAATAGCTCTTGGTCCTTATTCTCAGGTCTAGTCCTCCACATGACTTTGAAAAATCATTCCAAATTACTTGACCTTCTTTCTTTATTGAAAGAACCAGTGCAATATGACCTCCAAAACTGAAAACCAGAAAAGAAAACACAGGAGAATGAGTACAAAACTAACAGCCTAGGCAGAGGACAGGGGCTGGGTCTGCCACCAGCTTTGAGCAGGTTGCTCAGCTGCCCTAAATGCCAGTTAGTCACATTTTCATTTTCCTTAATACCATGAGAACTTTTCTTTTCTTTTTTTCTATCCCTCTCTCTTCTTTTCATTCCCCTTTGTCTAATCTACCAAACTTCTACCCCCACCCCACCGCCCTTAGTATGTGTTAGCATCCACAAAAACAATAACATTTGACCTTTAGTTTTGGGGGATTGGCTTATAGTCTCCAGATCCATCCATTTACTGGAAAATATCATAAAGTCATTCTTCTTAATGACTGAGTAATATTCATTGTGTATATATACCACATTTTCTTTATCCATTCATCTGTTGAATGGCACCTAGGTTGGGTCCATAGCTTAGCTGTTGTGAATTGCTGCTATAAACATTGATGTGGCTGCATCACTGTAGTATCTGATTTTAAATCCTTTGGATATACACTGAGGAGTGGAATAGCTGGGTCAAATGGTGGTTGCATTCCTAGTTTTTTTGTTTTTTTTTTTTGGTACTGGAGATTGAACCCAGGGGCCCTCGACCACTGAGCCACATCCCCAGCCCCATTTTGTGTTTTATGTAGAGACAGGGTCTCACTGAGTTGCTTAGCGCCTCGCTGTTGCTGAGGCTGGCTTTGAACTCGCAATTCTCCTGTCTCAGCCTCCCTAAGAGCTGGGATTACAGGCTTGAGCCACCATGCCCGGCTAGCATTCCTAGTTTTTTGAGGAAAAAAACTTCACACTGCTTTCAAGAGTGGTTGCATGAATTTGCAGTCCCACCAACAATGTATGAGTGTACCATTTTCCCTGAATCCTCGCCAGCATTTCTTGATAGTTACCATTCATTGGAGTGAGATGAAATCCCATGAGAACTTTTCAAACTTCTTGTCTCCAGGATTATCCGCCTACCCTTCATTGGAGGCATAAAGCCAAAAAACTCATACTGACTTCTGGACTATCAGTTTTTACTGGAAAGGTTTGGGGTAGGACAATTATTTCTTATGTTAAAACATGGATATATTATGCAGTTAGTATAAAATATGCTTGAATTTTAAAGATAGATACATTAAACATAATAACTGTAAATGAATTTCATACCTGTATAAAACCACTTTCAGCCTCTGGCCAGGGACACCTGGGAAGAACAAAAGAGAAGCTGCCCCCTTGCTCCATGTCTTGTCTGGCTGCCCTCTTTCTTCATGTGCTTGTGCTGTGGCACCTGAATCCTCCTTAGAACAGATGTTTACCACCTCCATGCCTTTTCCAGCTGTTCTTGTCTGAAGTGGTGGTTCCTAATGCTTGCGGTACTCTGAGCCTCTGGAATGTGTGATTGTAGTGGCTACAAATCTGAATTTAGATTTTGCACAGTATTTGAAGGCATTCAAGCCCACTTGATACACCCCAGTCCCTGGATCCTAGTTAAGAAAACTTTGTCCAGAGTGATATGAGAGGAGATTGTGGGCGGAGGACTTAAGCACCTGCTGGTTATCCTTTTTCTGGAGTGAGTGGGCTTTGGCATTTGGAGGTGTCTGCTAAGATTGTGACCCATTTTTAAGTCAAGACATTATGAAACTGTGCAAGGTGGAGGGGTTGTAGAAGTATGTTTATCTACAAATTCTAGATCCCTGTTAGGGTCAATCTCAGCTTCTTTTGGGTTTTTCCTTATTCATGTGGTTGTCACCAAGCCATTGATATCAGTTTTTTCATACTATCATTTTGTAAGGTAGCATGGTTACTTTGATGTCAAACATTTTTGCTTGAGACTCTGGTAAAGAAGGGGCCTCAGACTTGGGAAGTATAAAGTGATGGTTTACCTTGCAGTCTGAGAGCGAAGCAAGGAATCTCATGCTTCAAAACTGGGAAATGTCTCCCTGTGTCTCCGCTTACTTGACTTGATATAATTCAAATGTCACCCTAACACCCTAAAGTGGGGGGTGGGGAGAACAAGAGAGAGAGCGAGTGAGCGTGTGCACAGAGTAAACTGTTGATACTTCAGCTGCTCAAGTTGCCTTTTCTTTCTGGTCATGCAAGAATGACCATAACCCTGTTAAAGTGACACATGTTTTACTTGATCTGGAATGCTGATGAAGCAGACTGAATTCATGCCCCTGAAAATTAGCAGAGTACCTGCACACTACATGCTCAGTCAAGTGTAATCTTGACTATTGAATAAACCTCCCCTTTGCCCTCAGTTATGAGATGTGGGAGACAAAGCCTGCATCTAGAAAGGTGCATCTCTCCTAGAGCTTATATCCATGGTGGGTTCCCAGCCATCCCTGTAGGCTTGAGGCAGTTAATAATAATCTTATAGGGCTTTATAATTTTCACAGTACACTCACAGCATCATAGAACTTAATTCTCACCACAAGAATGTTGGATAGGTCTGATGGCACCTTTTTCTGGATGGGATGCTTAAGTGTGGGTCAGAGAAGTTAAGGGATATGTCTAAATCACACTCTGGACAGTAGCTGGACATGGCAACCAGGAGCCATCATGATCTTCCCCTTTTCCTGTGTCTGTAGCCATCAAGGCACCGGCATTCCTTTGTCTGAAGACTTTCTCTGGCCACCTAAGTGTGCCTACTTGTCTTGGTGGTAGACCAAAAGTCAGAGGAATGAATGCTTCCTGGGGCAGCTACACTAGAACAGATGAGAGCTGGTGTATAAATGCCCCAGCTCCCTCACCCTGGGGTGAGATAATGCTGAGTCACATGTTCTATTCACTTTTTCATTTTTCTCAGAGTTCCTCCTGGGATTAAGCCCCAGTTTCCCACTGTGGTAAATGACTAGAGGCCACATACTTTACTGATACCTTCCTTTCCCAGTATGACCTCCTCACCCTTCTGCTGGTGCTCTTTCACCCCACAAATTAATTACTTATACTGAAATCCTTGTCTCAGAGCCTGGTTCTGGGAGAACTTAATCTAGAGCTTAGATTCTTGGGCACCAAATCCTAGCTTTTCCTTCTGGGTATAAAGGTTCACCAGGCTTTTTAGAGAGGAGTCAATCTGTGTTCTGAGACTAAGAGCAACCTGTCTTAACATTATGATGCAGTGTGTAGTAAAGCTTGGTAGATTTTCTTTCTTTTTTTCCTTTTATTCTGAGCTGAAGGAAAACTGACCTTCTTGCATACTCCCTTAATGACCTCTCAGATCAGCACTATGTTTCTTAACCATAAAGAGAAGTTGCCAGAAATGGAGACAGAGCAGCCAGAGACCCAGGAGAAAACTCTAGTGTCAGAGCCTCTGGCCTGGGAAGACAGATCGGGCCTGGTTAGGTTACAAAGTTCATGAAGTTGCTGCATTTATTGTGGACATGGCCTATGGTACGTGAGGGGGAGGAAGCACCATATCAAACTCCATGACAGATGTTGTAAATCAAGGGAAGTGTGTTGCGGCCACCTCCATGCTGGGACTTGGAAATGAAACCATCTGTCAAACCAGGAAGCTGGGCTGCCCTGGCCCTCAGTCATCTGGGCTGAGCCTCTGGCTAATGGGATATATATCGGGTGGCGGGGACATCACTGAGGCATTCACAGAGTGGGAATCCACAACTCCTTTGGACACAGTTGAGTCAGAAAAGCTGAGAAAAGCACATGAAGATCTCCTGGGGAATTTGTTTTTCACTTCAAATAGGAGACTCTGGAATTTGCCATGTGAGTGCAAGGTGGGACTTTTAAAATGAGGGTAAATCTCTAGTATTCCTGTACCTGTTTAGAAGACTCTTTGTATATTTGTCTGGGAAGAGATTGAGATAAAGAGAAGATGTTAAGTACAGCCTGGCTTTCTTGTTTAAAACTGATTGTCAAAGTCTAATCATTTTGATAGACCTTATGTATTTGTAACTGTGGATATGTGTGCATATGAATGCACAAGTGTGCAAGCATGTACACCAGTGTAGGTGTTTGCATGCATATGAGTGTGCAAGTGTGTGTGTGTGCATGTTCAAGTACACATTAGAAGAAAATAATGAGGGTGAAAGAGGAAAATAAGAATTCCACTTGGAGTGCATTGGTTAGTCCAACTAATATTTTCTATAATTTTCTTATTTTGCTTGCAATTTGTATGTATTATTTAACAAAACTGCTAATTTTGGAATAACCTTTTAGGTGCTAGGTGCCATATTGAACAAGAACCCAAAAAGTGAGATGACAAAGGGAGTTCTACCTGCATTCAAGATTGCCACGTGCTGGTCATTCTGGCGAATGATAGTAACAGGAAGGGTTGGTAGAAGAATTAATTGGAATGATCCTACAAAATGAGACTCCAGAGTCATGTTCAGATCACCTATTGTCCTGCTCTTTCTGTGTGTTCTCAGCATGGATAATTGTGGCAGGCTATCGTTTTAGCCTTGCTAAGAGGCTGATTCCAATTCATTATTTCTCTCTACCATGAGCAAGCCAAGGGAAAAGAGTAGTTCCAGAACCAGAGTGTTCCAAGTTTGCTGAAAGGTCATTGCCACTTTTATTGGTAGCTCCCAGCACGGCAGAAATGCTTGGATGTCAACTCTGTTCCTTTAACACTGCTGCGAGCTGACTTCATTTGTTTGAGATAAAACTTCCCTCTTGGTCCAGGAGCGTTCACGGCTGAGTTGGCCACGAGACAGAGGACCCTGTGTTCCTAATTATTTCTGGATGAAAACTCCTGCAGGCAAGTAGAGATTCAGGGCAAGGATGGCCAGGTGGAGCAGTCACCAGTGTGCAGTGAATTGTAGACATGGAGAGATAATTAAATTAAGAGTGCCAGGTGCAGGCATTGAAAAATAACCATGGGTGTTAATTATGCAGTCCAGCCTCACAGTCCAGTGTTAGCAAAGGAAATGCCACAGGCCTGTCCATCACGTGGCAATTGAAAAGCTTGGGAGAGACACATTCATGGTTTCTAGAGAATTTGCCAGGGCTGCCTACTTGGGATTCTGGTGAGGCGGGGATTATTTATTAGTGGCAGTGTGCACATTTCCCCCATTTTCTTCCCAGCCAAGGTGGCCATTTGGTTTATATGGGTTTGGTGGGGGATTAGCTTTGATCCACATGGAAAATGTGCCAAACTCAAGTTCTCTTTCTGATTTGAAATGAATTTGATTCTATGGGTCAGAGGCAGTAGACCCTCGTCAAAAAGCAAAAGGCATAAATAATTGCATATGCATGCAATGGGTTACCACTGTAATGCCAAGCAGTGGACCCTTGATAGTATACAATAATGCATGGCTACATTGCAAATACAGTAAATTAAGTGAAAGATGCTAGACCTCAAAATCTTTTTGCATGATTCCATTTTGGTGAAGCTCTAGAAGAATTTAAGCTAGCTGTGATGACAGATGTTGTATCTGCAATTGCACAAAGGGAAATTTATAAGGCAATGGGAATATTTTTCTTACTTGGACTGAAGCTAATTTGGATGTAAACATTTAAAAAATTTTGATGAATGTAAACTTAAAATCTTTGTATTTTCTCACCTGTAAGTGTACCTCAATGAAAGAAATATGAAAAAAATTTCCAATGTTTTGTCTTTACGTAGAGTTTGAATTGGTCAGTCTCAAAGAGTGCTAAGGATATATCTCCTGTTTGTAGTCCAGCCTTCCCTGAGCCCAATAAAGCCTTTCATTATATTAAAAAAAAGTAAAAATAAATAAATAAAAACCAGGATGGCAAACTGTAGCCCTTGGGCTAAACACTGCCACATTTTTTATATGTAAAATTGTATTGGGACACAGCCATGCCCATCCATGTCTATATCTCTCCGACTGCTTTCATGTCACAATGACAATTGAGTAGCTGTTACAGAAACCCACTGGTCAAAAGCCTAAAGAATTTTCTATCTGTCCTTTTCCAGAAAAAGTCTACCGACTGTCAGTCTAAAGAATTATCTGTTTCTGAAACTCCTCACTTCAAATCTGTGTAGGTGGAGGTTTCTGGTGCAGCATGCTGCCTGGGAAGAAACCTCTAGAGCCAGGGACAGCCCTTGAGTGGGGTCACAGTCTGCATCCTGTGCATCCTGTGGAGTTTGCTGGGCATGCATAGTGGTGTGGACCAGTGATGGAGCACAGCTTGGCCTACATGGAGGATTTTTTTTCTTTCTTTCTTTTTTAGTTTTCTGGGTCACTATTGTTAAGAGAGGAGAAATAAATCAGGCCTGGAAGCTATCAGTGGCCAAAGCAAGACTCCTGTCTTAAACCCTGAGCTGTTGGCTGTAAATTATCCCTGCATGGAAAATAAAACTAAGCTAATTCATTGTGATAAAAGTAAATGTGATCTGGTTAAACTTGGTCAACATGTTTGGCAACATTTGTTTAAGTAAATGAGGGAACAAATTGAGCCAATGTAAAAATTTAGGTTTGAATTTGGGGCTAAATGAGTCATTTAGTTGAAGATACTCTGTATTGTTATTTTCTTTAATAAGGTTTAAACCTCTATTCTGTCCTTGACCTTCCACCCAAAATCAATGCTCTTGACCCAGCAGGAAGTCTCTGGAGGATTTGGTAATGAGAGACTGAGGTCCTAAAGCTCTGTCTTTCTTCATTTTGTGAGTATTTATTTTCTTACAATGCTTTCTCATTCCATATTTACTGGAATGAAAGAGTTAGGTCTTGGGGAAGAGGAATCAATAGCTTTTCTTTTTCTTTTTTGAATAAGAAGAGCTAAACATGATTAGCATCACCTGAAGCTTGAGAAATAGACGTCTGCTTTCAAAAAGAAAAAAAGGAAAGAAAGAAAGAAATTACAGGGAGCTAATTATAGACTCCAAGAGTCTATCTCATCAGAGACTTAAAAACTCCAGGCAGTGCCTCAGTTTCATATTAGGCTGTTTCTTAATGACCCCAGGTTCAGCAACTGTGAGCAGTTGAGGAATAATTGTTAGAAATGGAAAATTACTGCCTAACCAAGAGGATTTCAGAAACAAGTCAATGAATTATGAGTGGTGGGAATGTGTTCCCCAGAGCGGGAGCATTACTAACCCGATCCTCTGTCCTCTGGCTCCTGGGTAGGCATCTGCCAATTTAGTCAATTGCATGTGTTCAGAGAACCTTGCAAATCTGGCACTGTGCTAGGACCTGGTGCTGCCCCCTGACGCACCACCATGGGTTTCTGCCTTCAAGGAGTTTCTCTCTAGACGTGGGGTGGGTCAGCCTGTTTGGAGGGGAAGATGCAGGTGGGAAAATAATTGGCAATAAGGCTGTCATGATCTTGCTGGGTTTGGTATTTGATCCCACTCTCAGTAGGGTGTCATTTTTTACTTCTTTGGAAATAGAGATTGCTCATCAGATTGGTGGTGAATCTAATTGGGATGTGTTGTTATTTGTGTTGGGGAAGATATGTGGGTGGGCCATGGGGTGGAGGAGAAGGGGACTCATTCAAAAACACTCTGTCACCTAAGTTAGCTGCAAGTTCTCCAGGGACTGTCAGATGCTTGACCAAAAAAAGCCACTCACTCTTCTACTGTATTGTAGTGTCCAAAAGTTTAAATGTCTATAAAGGCCTCCCCTCTTCCCTTCAGGCCTCTGCATCTTACAATACCAACAACATAGACATACATTCTAATGTGACTTTTTCCTCAGAGTTTCAGTTATGGATTTGGGATTGAGGGAGAATATGATTTTTCATAGTTGTACAAAATATTTACAAAGCATTTATTTTATAAGTATTCTTACACAACTGCTGAGACACAGATTCAGGCTGAGGAGTATTCTTTATGGTTGGTGCATTCATTCATTCATCCATTGGTTCCTTAACTCGCCTTCATGGAGCACAGTGCTATATGCCAAGTGCCATATTTGGTGGTTGAGAGTCAACAGTGAGTGAAATAAACCCAATTCTTGCCCACAAATTACTTTAAACTTGGTAGGGGAAGCAAGAGAGCATGAAATAATGTTCAAATATATGCTTTCAAATTTACATAAGTGTTGTAAGAGGTATAGTGCTACAAGATTACACAATGGGTCTGAGGAACATGAACAGTTTTATAAAGAAGAAAATGACGCTGGGGCTGAAATCTATAGGAAGACTATTGACCAGGAAAAGGTTGGGGGTACCTGTGCTCAGGCCCTGTGGTCCAAAGAGGTAGGGTACATTAAAAAGAAGAGTGTAGGAGTGGCTGTTGATGTAGCTCAGTGATAGGACATATGCTCAGCATGGAGGAGGCCCTGTATTTGATCACCAGTACCACATTAAACAAACAAACAAAACTACAAAAAGAAAAACTGCAGAGTAGGAGAAAGGGAACTCTCTCTTTCTCCAGCAAGGCAAGGCTGGAGACATTGTCAAAGACTTTGCAATGCATGTCCTGTGGGTTGTGTTAAGGAGGCTGACCTTGATTCCAAGAACAGCAGGAAGCTGCTACAAGAGCTTCAATCAGGGTGGATTTGAAGTCTGCAAAGATTGCTCTGGTGTGGACCTGAAGGGGCAAATCTCACTTTCCAGTGATGACTTTCTGCTGGTTTCTTTTTCTTTTCTTTTAACTTTTTTTTTAATTAAAAAGAATTTTTTTTAGTTGTAGATGGACACAATATCTTTATTTTATTTATTTGTTTAATGTGGTGCTGAGGATCGAACCTAGTGCCTCACACACGCTAGGCAAGTACTCTACCACTGAGCTACAACTGCAGCCCCTTTTCCTCTGAGTTTTGGGGCTCTGAGCTGATTTAGTCTATGATATTATCTAAGCAGGACTGGACAAAGGGTATTTTTAAAAGGAAGTGCAATGGCATGTTCTGGAAGGATGTTCCTGGGATTCTAGAATCAGAAGAAATGCCATACCAGCAGTAGCAGGCAAAACAGCGTAGTTATGGTGCTAAGAGATAAACTGATGTCGGAAATGAATCTACCCACTGACATAAGAATACAATGTGGGGCTGGGGTTGTGGCTCAGTGGTAGACTGCTCTGCTAGCATGTGTAAGGCACTGGGTTCCATCCTCAGCACCACATAAAAAAATAAAATAAATGTATTGTGTCCACTACAACTAACAAAATAAATATTAAAAAAGAATAAAATGTAAAAGGTTTTCCTGGGCAGTTTATCTTAAATGATAGAACACTGGAGAATGATTTCTGTCTCCTCATGATAATTAGCCAGGCTAACATAAATGGACACCTGATGAGCAAGAGACTAGGGCAGAGGCTTGACAAAAAATGAGAGAAGTATTGAACTGCTTACCACGGTGTCCTTCATAAATGTTGGCTCTTACTACAATGACTAGTATTAACCAAAATATCTCTATTACCAACAGGAATTTCTGCATTGCTTTCTGGCCTTTTTCTAAAACCATTCATTCATTCTTTCAACAAATATTTATTGAAAACCTACTATGCCATGCATTGCTATAGATGCTGAGGACATAATAGTAAGCAAAACTAAGTCACCATGGAGTTTATCCTCTGGTTGGGAGAGAAGGTAAGTAAAGAAACACTAAATAACAGTCACATTGTCTGGAAAATGATGATAGGAGCTGAAAAAGAAAATAAAGCAGGATGAAGGTATGGAAAATAATGGAGAAAATGATTTGGAAAGCCTCTCTGAGGAGGTGCTGTAGAGCCAAGAGCTGACCAGAGAGAGCGAACCATGCAGATGCCTGTAAAGATGGAACAGCAGGTATGAAGGCCCTGGGGTAGGAGATGCTTTCAGAATTTGACAAGGTGTGCTCTCTACTGTGTGCCTTCGACCTCTTATTCTTTTTTTTTTTTTTAAATTTAATTTTATTTATTTATTTTTTATTTTTTTATTTTTCTCAAAAGTTGCATTTTAATACATGTTATCAAACATAACAGAAAAAAACAAATTTTCAGAAGCTGTACACACTGTTCATTGAAAACATTTGTTGAGGCAAATAGAACTCTTATTCTTATAGCCACTATCCTTTAGTAGCAAAAGTGGGTCCCTCTTCCAGGTAGAGGAGGTGTGAGCAGCTCTGATAGTGATTGGCATCCCCTTTTAGTTTTCTTTCTTTGCCCTAAAGGCTCTTATTCCTCCTTCTTCTCCTCCTCATTGTCCAGCATGGGTTAAAGCTGTAGCTATTCATGTGCGAGGCAAAGGGCCTCAGAAGTAATGTCTTGAGAGTATTAGTGGATCATAGAATTATTGTGTCTCCTTTCCAACAATTTTTGAGGTTGACAAAATCTGCGTTTGTCTAGCTACCTGGTGACTGGAGAGGCAGGTGGCCTGTTAAACATGGAACATAGAAATAAGCAATGGAGGTTGACGTGCTGAAGTAGAAACTGAAGGAAATACATCTTTGGCTGAAAGTGAGCCAGTCTAGCGGCGTTTGAAATGTCTGCGTTGCATTCGATAGATGGTGTTTCCTGCCACGAACATCCATTCTGACATTTATGTGGATGTCTGCCATGCGTCAGTTCTCAGCTGGGGACTGGGAAGCATTCTTTAGCATGTCAACAGCATCTTGGTAAACATGTCAACAATTTGTGTGATTCACTACATGTGAATAAATGCTATGAATTTGCCTGATCAAACAGTATTCCAGAGTCTGAAAATATGGGAGAAAATGCCACTTTTTACCTATGAATGTAAACAAAAACTCCAGAGACCTCCACAGGACAGTGTTGCACAAGGCACGGCCTGAGTGTGTGGAAAGTTCTATAGACTTGATGACTGTTGCTTCTGATAATATGATCAATTGAAGTCATATAAGCATTAGTCTAATTTACTGTTATAAGAGGAAGAAGAAAATTGTCTTAAAAGGATTTTTTCTTAATTCTGAGTCACAGTGATTAAAATTAAGCAATTTCCTCATCTTTGTAGAAAACAACCTAGCAAGACTTGTTGTCTTTGTTTGGGGGGCTAGGTAGCTGGGAAGACTTGCAACGAGAATCCACGTGTTCTTCCTAATTTGGGAGCTGCTCAAGCCCTAGGTGTTACAAGCACCTTTCTCTTTTTCTCTTTCTCTCTCCCTCTCTCTCTCTTCTTAGCTCCCCTCTGGATTTACCAGGCAACATCAAGACCTCAGAGCATATTAACACTGCATAAACACACTGCATACATGGGAAGGGGAAGAATGCAGTTTTAATCACAGATTCTCTCCAATACCTGCTTGTGTTTCTCACCTAGAAATTGATTCGTGAAACAAACATGGCATATCAGGGCCTGAGAAGGATTCAAGCAGGAGGCTGTCTGTAGCCAGGCCAGGTGATGGAGCTGCCGTCTGCTTAAATGCTCCAATGTATTCACTGGAGCCCGGCTTCCCGTGTCTCTATGGCAAAGCCTGCAAAATTACGAGCATTCAACTCTGTACAATTGCCACCGACTCAGCTGCCAAAACATATTTTCTGTCCGTTTCTGACAGAGGCTTCTGTTTAAATAGAGAGGGGAAGAGAGATGATCTCTTTTTAAAGTGATTCCAGCCTGATTCTCGAAGTGCAAGTGGTAAAGTCACCAAATCTAATTGGAATGAGTTGATTTATCCTCTTTGGCAGTCCTGATCAACACCCTCCCAAGGGGCTGGGCTATAAATGGGAGGTAATCATGATGATGTACATATTTCTCTGGATGCTGCTTGGCTAATCCAGTCTATTTTCCATAGATATGACTTCAGACAGCTGCTATTCCATCACAGGTCTTGAATATTTTTATTTAACCCTCTATTTCAAGAAGAGAAATCAGATGACTTTTTGAAAGCAGTAGTTGCCAGAAAAAAAAAAAATAGGACAGCCACATACTCTCCTTTAACATTTTTCTATACATGTTTTTTTCCCTTTCTCTTGGCCAAAAATTGACCACTTATCCTGTGAAGTGGCTTCACTAGATGCATATCATGCACATGCATATATGTATCAGTTCATGTGCATTTGCTGGTGCTCAGTTTTCATGCTTCATGGAGCTTCAGGTTTTCATGTGCCTGTTTTGCTTGACCCACTAGGTTAGGGGCTTTATTAGGGTAAAACTTGGGATATTTGCATGCTTTCCTTGTAACCCTGTTGAGTCCTCAGTAAGAAACCTGAACTGTTGGCATTTTTGACTCATTTCATCCCAGTACCTTCTTGCACTTCTCAGAGCTGAGAGCTCTTTCCAGGTATCAGTCATTGATTTCTTATAAACGCTTTTTAAACTTACTTGCTTCATCTTCACTTTCCTTCCTTACTGGTCAGATCTAAAGGCTTCCCCAGGCTTGGGATGGTATCCTAATACATCTCTGGAGTTCCCTCACTTCCAGCAGCCTTCCTAAGGCACAAGTATTTTTGGATCATGTGGTACTTCTACTTTTAACTTTCTTAGGGACCTCTATACTGTTTCCCATAATGGCTATACTAATATGCATCTCTACCAATGGTATATAAGGATTCCCTTTTCTCTACATCCTTGTCGACATTTATCTTTCTTTCTGATATTAGTCCTTCCAACAGGTGTAAGATGCTATCTCATTGTAATTTTAATTCAAATCTCTGTGATGATTGAGCAGTTTTTATATGCCTGTTAGTCACTTGTCTTCTTGAGAGAAATGTTGATTCAGGACTCTTGTGCATTTTTTAAATCAGTTTTTAAAATGAGTAAGAGTACTATTGGTTTTCTTGCTATTGAGTTGTTTGAGTTCTTTCTATATTTTAGGTATTAACCTCTTACCAAATGTATGATTTGCAAATATTTTTCCTCTGTGAGTTGTTTCTTCACTGTGTTGATTGTTTCCTTTGCTGTGCAGAAGGTTTTAATGAATGCAATCTCATTTATTTATTTTTGCTTTTGTTACCTAGGCTTTTAGGACCATATCCAAAAATTTCACTGCCTAGACCAATATCAAGAACTGGTTTTTGATGGGTGCAGTGGCGCATGCTTGTACTCCCAGCACTTTGGGAGGCTGAGACAGGAGCATTGCGAGTTCAAAGCCGGCTTAAGCAACGGCGAGGTGCTAAGCAATTCAGTGAGACCCTGTCTCTAAGTAAAACACAAAAACTATGGGTGGGGATATGACTCAGTGGTCAAGTACCCCTGAGTTCAATCCCCAGTTTTTCAGTTTCACAAAATGTATTTAAAAGACTTTAGTTCATTGTTAGTTGATTTTTTATTTTATTTATTTTTATGTGCTGCTAAGGATCGAACTCAGTGACTCATGCATGCGAGGTAAGAGCTCCACCACTGAGCTACAATACCAGCCCATAGTTGATTTTTACAAAAGGGATGAGAAACAGATCCAGTTCCATGTCCATATCTGGTATTCCCTGTACTTTATTGAAGACACTGTCCTTTTTCTATGGTGTATTCTTGACAGGTTTGTTGAAGATCAATTAACTCTAAATGTGTGAATTTATTTCTGGGCTCTCTATTCTGTTCTAATGGTCTGTATGTCTGTTTTTATGCTGATGCCACATTGTCTTCATTACTAGCTTGTGTAGGATATCCTAAAATCTGAGAAGGTGATACCTGCAGCTTTGCTCCTGTTGTTCAAGATTGTATTGGGGGGCTTTTGTGGTTCTATATGAATTTTAGAACTCTTTCCTATTTCTCTAAAAAATGTCATTCACATTCTGATAGGAATTTCTTTGACTCCTTGATTATGTTGGCTAGTGTGGACATTTCCACAAAATTAATTATATAATTCATGAACATGGGATCTTATCATCTACTTATATCTTAATTTCCTCAATGTTGTATTGTTTTCAATGTACAGATTTCCTCCTTCCTACCTTAAATTTATTCCTGAGTATTTCTTTGGATATTATTATTAATGAATTGTTTTCCTGACATTTTTCCAGATAGTTTGTGTGTTGATTATATATCCTGTAACTTTACTGAATTAATATATTAATTCTAATAATTTTTGGTGGAGTGTTTAGGGTTTTGACATATAAAATCATGTCATTTATAAACAGAAATATATTTTTCTTTTCAATTTGGATGCCTTTCATCTATATTTCTTGCCTAATTTCTCTGGCTAGGACTTCTAGTACTACATGAATAAAAGTAGTGAGATTTGCTTGTACCCGAGGAAAAGTTTTCAATATTTTCCTCATTGATTAATATATTAGCAGTGAGTTTCTCTTAAGTGGCCCTTATTATGTTGAGGAAATTTCCTCCTATTATTTTATCATGGGAGGATTTTCATTTTGTTAAATGCTTTTTCTGCATCTACTGAGATGATCACATGGGTTTTATCATTCATTCTGTTAATATTGTATATATCACATTAATTGAATTGCATGTTAATCCAACTTTGCATCCTAAACATAAATCCCACTTGTTCACAATGGATAAGTTTATATATTGTACATATATTGTGTGTTGTCAAATTCAGTTTGCTAGTATTTTATTGATTATTACATCTATATTCATCAGAGTTATTGGCCTAGTTTTCTTTTATTGAAGTTCTTTTGTCTGGCTTTGGTAGTTCTTTGTCTGGTTTTGGTATCAAGGTGATACAGAACTAATAAAGTTTTGAAGTATTCTCTTTCATTCTGTTTTTCTGAGTTTAAGGGTTGGTATTCATTCTTTCCATGTTTGTTAGCATTCAGCCATGAAACCATCTGGTTCTGGGCTTTTCTGTTAGGAGTTTTTTTTTTTCCAATTACTGATTCAATCTCCTTACCTATTATTGGCCTGTGGAGATTTTCTGTTTGTTCATGGTTTGGTCTTTATAAGTTGTATGTTTCTAGGAATTTATCCATTTCTTCTGTCATCCAATGTGTTGGTGTCTGTTCATAGTAATCCCTTATCTTTGCTCTTTGTGTAATTATCAGTTGGAATGTCTTCTATTTCATTTATAATTTTGTTGATTCTTTTCTCATAGTCTACCCTAGATCTGTGAATTTATCTTTTCTAAAAACCAACTCTTCTTTTCATTAATCTTTTCTAGTCTCCATTTCATTATTTCTGTTGAGATCTTTATTATTTTTTTCTTTTGCTAGAGCTGGCCTTAGTTTGTTCTTCTTTTTCTAGTTCCTTGAGGTGTAAAGTTAGGTTGTTTATTTTAGAACTTTCTTTTTCCTTATGTAGGCATTCATCACAGTAAACTTCTCTCATAGAATTGCTTTTTCTGCATGCCATATAATTTTTGGTATGTTATGTTTCCATTTTAATTTGTCTCAAGATATTTTTGGATTTCCCTTTTGATTTCTTCTTTGACCCATTGGTTGTTCAGAAGTGTGTTGTTTAATTTTCACATATTTGTGTATTTTCCAATTTTTTCTTGTTTTGCATTTCTCATTTCATTGTGGTTGGAAAAGATACTTGATATGATTTCAGTCTTCTTGAATTTGTTAAGACTTGTTTTGTGGCCTAACATATGATCTGTCCTTGAGAACATTCTGTGTGTGCTTGAAAAGAATGTGTATTCTGCTTGTGTTTGTGGAATGTTCTGTATGTATCTGTTAGGTCCATTTGATCTATAGTGTTGTTCAAGTCTGCTATTTCCTTATTGATTTTCTGTCTTGATGATCTATCCATGGTTGAAAGTGGAATATTGAAGTCCCATATTATTACTGTATTGTAATCATCTCCTTAGTTTTATTAATATTTGCTTTATGTATTTAGGTGCTTCAATGTTGGGTGCACATATTTTTATAACAGTTGTTTATTTTGTTGATGACTTTATCATTACATAAACACCATCCTTGTCTTTTCTGACAGTTTTTGACTTAATGTCTAAAATAATTTGATGTAAGTATAGCTAACTCAGCTCACATTTTATTACTACTTGCATGAGATGTATTTTTTCATCCCTTCACATTCAGCTTATGTGTGTCTTTAAAACCAAAATTAGTTTCTTATAGACAGTACATAGTTGGATTTTAAAAAATCTATTCATTTTCTTTATGCCATTTAATCAGATAATTCAATACATATCCAGTTAAAATGATAGGCCAGAAATTACTACTGCAGTTTTATTAACAGATTTCTGTTTTGTAGTGCCTTTGATCTATTTTTACTATCTTGCTGTCTTCATCTGTGATTCACTGAATTTGTAGTAATATGCTCTGGTTCCTTTTTCTCTTTCTTTTGTATATCTGTTGCAGATTTTGCTTTATGGTTTCCATGAGACATACATAAAACATCTTATAATAACCTCAGTCTATTTCAATCTGATAACTTACCATTAACCACATACAAAAACCACATATTATGTTTTAACTTCTCCTCCCATTACATTTTATGTTACTTATTTTGTAGTTCACATCTTTTATAGCTAGTATAGTCATTACAAATTAGTGTAGCTATAGTTATATCAATATTGTCTTTTAACTTTTCTACTAGAGTTAATGCTGATTTAGGCACTCTCTAATACAATGTTAGAATATTCTGAATTTAACTATACATTGCCTTTAAATTGGGTTTTAATTTTGACTTTAAATTGGGTTTCAACTTTGCCTTTAAGTTGGGTTTTATACTTTCATATATTTTGACGTTGTTAGTGTCTTTTTTTTTTTTTTTCACTTGAAGGATTCCCTTTAGCATTTCTTGTAAGGCAGGTCTAGTAGTGATGAATTCCTACCCCTTTTGCTTGTCTGGGGAAAAATTCCTTATCTTCTTCATTTCTGAAGGATTACTTTACAGAACTGGTTGGCAGTTCTTTTTTTGTAAGTACTTTACATGACACAGAATGTGGACATATCCTAGTCTGTTTTCCTGGCCAGTAAGGTTCTTGCTGAGAAATTTGCTGGCAGTCTTTTGGAGGCTCCCTTGTATGTGGCAATTTACTTTTCTCTTGCTTTCAAAATTATCATTTTATCTCTAGCTTTTGAGAGATTGGTTATAAAATTTCCTGGTGAAGATCTCTCTCTCTTTAATTGAGGTTATTTGTGATCCGTGGATTTAGGTGATCATTTCTCTTTCCAGATTTTTTAAGTTTCCTTGTCATTGTATCTTTAAATAAATTTTCTGCCTCTTTGTATTTCTCTGCTCCCTGGAACTTATATAATGAATATATTGGTTTACTTGAGGATGTCTCATAATTCCCATAGGCTTTCTGTACTCATTTTCTTGGTATTTCCAGTGATCTGTCTTCAAGTTTACTGATATTATTTTTTTTCTTTTGCTTGATTAAATCTGCCATTGAAGTGTTTACTCCTATTTCTGTCTTTATAGATTGGCTTTGGGAGGGAAAACCCTTCACCAGTCAGCTAGTTTGGAGATTCTGGGCAGGCTATCTAGTAATTTCTATGGACAGGCTTGCTGTTGAGTCCTGGTACTTGGATTCCCAGGGGCCACCTTGGTCCCTAGGAGTAGTCAGGAATTTGGGGTTATAGGAAATGACTTGGCACTGGGGCAGGCCTAGAAGCTGGGTCTGCAAAATCTTCCCCAGTGACCAGGTTATGTCTGAACCATGGATCTTCAGAGGATCCTGGAGCCCAGCCTGGATTACTGGAGTTACACGGACTAGCCTGATGCTGGGTAGACCTGGAACCTATGTCTGTGGGGTCTTGCATGAAGGCTTCATCTGCAAGTGTTGGTCTGGTGCCTGTGATTATAGGGGTCTCTGTGGAGTTTGAAGAGGCCTGGAGGCTGGCTCTGAAGGGATTGGCCTAGAGCCTGCAGTTGTAGGGTAAAGTCTTACACTGGGTGAACTGGGAACCTGGTGCTGCTGGGGCTGGCCTGGCAGTGGGGTAGATCTGGATATTGGAGCTGGTTTGATACCAGGGTGGCATTAAGCCTAGGGTTACAGGATAGCCTGGTGCTAGGGCAGATCTGAAGCCTGGAATGTGCAGGGCCATCCTAGAGTCTGGGATTTGGGGGGCTGGACTGACACTGGTATCCTCAGCAAAGTCAGGTGCTCAGTTCATTCTTCTTTCCCCATGCTAAAAATCTCTCTGCTCCACAATTCCTGGGCTTGGGAGAGTGGTGATGTGGGTGATGTGAACCTGTCCTTCTTACACTCCTCAACATGTCTTTTCTTATTTCTATGCTACACTCAGATTCTGTATTCTTTCACCTGGATTCCTTATCTCTTGTGAAAGTGTTTTCTTACATGGATTATTGTTCAAACTAAAGTTTCTGCAAGAAGATGAGTGATGAAAATTCTAATCTCACTATCTTTTTAATGTCACTCCCCTCATTTACCTCAGATACTTGTTAAATTTTTCTGCATCCCCTGCCACAAGCTGTATGACAAATCTAGGAATTTATTTTGTTTATTGCAGAATTTCTATCCAAGGACAGTGTCTGAAATATAGCATATATGCAATAATACTTTTAATAAATTTTTAATTAATGGAAAATACTAATTTTAAATTTGATTTGTCTTAGATATTGGAAAATATCTTTAAAATAAAGCTTAGGGGTGGGAGCAAAGGTAGGAGGCTCCAAATCTTGATGAGTTCCTTCCCTTGAGGAAGAAAATGACCCAGTGAATCTCCAAGGGCATCCTTTCCCTGTGTTCAGTCTTGTAACTAAGGAACATTTACAATTAGTAAGGTAAGACATTGGTGGATTGCCTCCTGTGTTTACATGAGAGAAATTCTACTCTAATAAGACTTTCAAAAACCTGAGGGAAAAGATGTATCCCACATGTGTCCATGGCATTTTATCATCACTGCTTACCTGGTGAATAACCTCAGGCTCTTTTATCCTGTTTTTTAACTGATTTGAGGGATGATCTCTTTACCTAACCATTGAGATCGTAGGTTCTTTAAGTTGGACACCAAATGTATTTTCTGTTCTTTTTATGTCCCACAAGTCCCCCAGAAAAGCTCCAGGTCATAGTGAGTGTATTATTCAGGGTTCTCCAGAAGAACAGAACCAATAGAATGTACATAATTGGTGAGATAATTTACTAGATTGACTCACACAAGCAGAAACTAAAGAGTTCTCCAATGGCCATCTATGGCTGGAGAGCCAGGGAAACAAGTAGCTGCTCAGTCCCAGGTGCTGGAAACCTCAGAATATGAGGGACCAATGTTGCAACCCCAATCTAAGACCTTGGGCCTGGAAGCCCTTTAGAGAACACTGGTACAAGTCCACATTTAAAGGCTGAAGAATCTCATGTTGAACATTCACAGAATCTCAGTCCTCAGAATCTGAGTCTGTTGACAACTACAGCAAAAAACTGAATTTGCTCAAGAAGAACTGAGGGAGGGTGCCTGTGTGAACTTGTCCCTTCTTCTTTTTCAATCTACTGGGGCCCCCAGTATACCAGATAGTGCTGCCCACATTCAGGGTATTTCCCCCTCCACTCAGTTCACTGACCCACATGCCCATCTTCTCTGGAAACACCCTCACAAACACACCCAGAAATGTTTCTATCAGTTTTCTAGGAGTTTCTCAATCTAATCAACTTAACAACCAAGATTAACCATCCCAATAGATCTCCTTGATGACTGACCGAAGGATTGATTGACCACAGGTGAATGAATATCTCTCACGATCCCTAGACATGAGTCCAGATGTGTGTCACCAAGGGATGGAGAGGAGTGTCTTCTTTGAAGGAAGGGCTTCTTAGATCTCCAAGGTAGAGGATCCTGCAGCCTAGTTTCCCTTAGGAGCATAAATATAAAGTCTAAACTGGTGGTTCTCAAAGTGGGCTTCCTACCCAACAGCAGCAGCATCACTTGGGAACTTGCTAGAAATGCAGATTTCTAGGCCCTGTCCCTGACTTCCTGCAGAACCTCTGGAGTGGGGCCCTGCAGTGTTTCTGTAACCAGCCGCCAGGAGATTTTGAGGCACTTTCCAGTGGGAAAACCATGGACCCTAAGCACTGAATGTCTGGCTTTGCTGCAAGAGGGAACTGATTTCCATTTTTAGAAAAGGTTGACCAGAAAGAGAATTTATCTAGCTTTCATATCTGGAGGCATTTCTAAGAAAAATGCAGAGGTTTCTTCCTTAGCTAAGAAGAACCACTCATCTGCCTCTTGAGGTTTGTATCTGAGGCTCTGTGGAGAGACACCCTGAGAACTTAATTTTTTTTTTTTTAGTTCTGGGGATTGAACTCAGGGGTACTTGACCACTGAGTCACATCCCCAGCCCTATTTTGTGTTTTTTTATGTAGAGACAGGGTCTCACCGAGTTGCTTAGCGCCTCGCCGTTGCTGAGGCTGGCTTTGAACTCGCGATTCTCCTGTCTCAGCCTCCCTAAGTGCTAGGATTACAGGCTTGAGCCACCGCACCCAGCTCTGAGAACTTAATTTTTGTCCCTGTCACATGATCACGTGTCCTCTGGCATGTGGCGATACCTCCAATTCTAGCGCAGAAGTGAACGAGTATTCTGGACACTAGCAACTCTTGGTTTATAGTTCATCTCCCTTTGAGAAATTTAACTCAGTCCAGGGCTGTATTTCATCATTTCTCTCTCTGTAGCCCCGACATATAGTAGATGTACAATAAATGTTTAAAACTGAAAGGATACTTGTAACTTTGATGTCTAGAGGTCAGGAGATGAATTAAAATCCTTATTGTAATAGTTCCCTGATGCCAAGCTGTGGTTCTCCTGGGATAAACAATCAACAGCCATACTTGAAGGCCCCCTTACCTGGGCCTTCTAATCACCTGAGATTATGGGTAGATAGAAGGATGATCACAAATGAACACAGTGCCCTCAAATGCCTTAGTCTGTTGTAAGTGCTCCAAAGCATATGGATTCTAGTGTTTCCATTACTCCTTCTTGAGAGTGCAGGATGTAGGAAACTCTCTCAGTGTACAAAGTTTCAGGCAGGACTTACTGTTGATAAGAAATGCTCCAACACAGTTACCAGAACTGTACCTGGATATTTCCATCTTGACTATGAACTTTTTAGTGAGGAGAGTGCTTACCAAGCAAACTTTCTCATTAGAGTCAAATCAAAAAATATAGATTCAATCCTGGCACCCTTGGCAATGATCTTGTAGAAGATCGTTGTGTGCTATTGAAATTGATGATCATCTCTGTCTGCCAGGCAAAGGGCCCTCCTTTCACTCTCACTGGATGACACCATTAAGCAAGAGTGAAAGTATCTCAACCATTGAACTTTAACATAGAGATGTCATGTATCTTCATTAAAATGACAAATGTAGGTAAATCTTTACCATGTGTACTAGGGTATGACATGTGGGTAAATCTTTTTAAAATTTTTTATTTGTTCTAATTAGTTATACATGACATTAGAATGCATTTGGGCACATTATACATAAATGGAATATAATTTCTCATTCTTCTGGTTGTACATGATATAGAATCACACTGGTTGTGTAGTCATACATAGGGTAATAATGCTTGATTTGTTCTGCTATTCTTCCTTCTTCTCTACCACCTCTCCTCCTTTCCGTCCTCTCTGCCTAATCCAAAGTACTTCATTCTTCCCTAGCCAACCCCTTTTATTGTGAATTAGCATCTGCATATCAGAGAAAACATTTGGCCTTTGTTTTTGGGGGGGATTGGCTTATTTTGCTTAGCATGATATTCTCCAGCTCCATCCATTTACTGGCAAATGCCATAATTTCATTCTTCTTTATGACTGAGTAATATTCCATTGTGTATATGTACCACATTTTCTTTATCCATTCATCTGTTGAAGAGCACCTAGATTGGTTTCATAGTTTAGCTATTGTGAATTGAGCTGTTATAAACATTGATGTGGCTGTGTAACTGCAATATGCTGATTTTAAATCCTTTGGATATATACTGAGGAGTGGGATAGCTGGATTAAATAGTGATTCCATTCCAAGTTTTCTGAGGAATCTCCATACCACTTTCCCTAATGGTTGCACCAATTTTCAGTCCTACCAACTTACACAGAGACATATATACAAAGACAATATTGATTTTGTTGGCTTGACAGTGTTGTGAAGAGACATAAACTATACAAGGTAGCCTCTGCTTACACAAGCAGATAGAATCAATAATTACATTGAAACTTAGTTGTGCTCTAGTAATTAAATGCTAAAAACATGAGAGAACTGCATTGAAGATGACTTTGCAGAGGAGGAGGGATCTGAGTTAGGTTTTAAAGTATAAGGTTTTACAGACGTAGAAAGGGCATCAGAACATTCGAGGAAGGAGAAGAACATGATAAAGGCATGGGATTGAGAGAGGTGGTGGTGTGCTTGGGGAAAAGTAAAGAAGTCCAGGGATGTTTGGATCATTGGTGCAGAATAGGTCGTGACAAGGCATGTGCCTGCCTTGGGGCTAGCAGCTGGGGACTTTAGGTTCCTAGAACCCACCAGAAATGTTCTCCTTCCCTCACAGTGGGTTGTTTGTTCATTTTGAGTAATGAGAATGATATATTGGCTGCAACATGACTCTAAGAGATCAGCAGGAATCAGGGATCCGTTGCCACTGCAGAAACCACACAATAACCCCTGAAGATAAGAAGGCACAGCTCTGAAAAAGGAAATTGCTGATATCCTGGCTCTTAGAGGGCTGAACTTCTACGTGTGTGAGAATCGACTCTGAGTTGTGTGCTCTTCCTGTTGCTTTATAAAAATATTTTTATTGGTGCATTACAGTTACACATGATAGTGGAGTTCATTGGTTCCATTTCATTCCCTGGTACTTTCCCTTGCCTACCCCCCCTCTTCCTCCTGATCCTCTTCCTCTTTCTCTACTCTACTGCAGATCATACATACATACATACATACATGTGTATATATGTGTATACACACATAATTGATGCATTATATTTATACATAAAAGTGAGATTGATTGTGATATATCTGTATATGTACATAGCATGATTTGTTCAATTTCATTCCTCTCCTTTACCTCCCCCTCCTTTCTCCTGTTGCTTTTTAAATATATGCACTTTAAAATAGACCAAGTGGTGAGGTCAGAGTTTATTCATCTTTATCATCTAGAATAGCACTAATAGAGCTATTGTGCAAGACATATAATTTAGTTTTAAACTTTTTAATACTTGTCTCAAGTAAAATAAAAAGAGATGAAATTGACTTGAATGATATATTTTATTTTACCCATTTTATTACCGAAATACTATCATTTCCAGCATGAAACCCATATGCAAATTATTAATAAGGTATTAAAATCATCTTTTTTGTACCAAGCCTTTAAAATCCATTGTGTATTTTACACTTATAACACATCTTAGTTCAGGCTACCTTCATTTTGAGAACTCAGTAGCCACAGTTCACCAGTGGCTATTATACTGGACAAAGCAAGTCTAGAACATGCAGTGGTTTAATGACAATTATAATAGCTGTGTGTTGTACAGACTCTTTGGTTGAAATAAGACATAATCAGAATGAACATCCTTTTTAACTTTGCTCACATTGTGGCTTGAATTACTTTCCTGGCACTCAGAAGGGTTTAAGCTGATGGAGTATAATTTTCACAGACACTTTCGTTCACCAGGATCATATAGTGTCTGAAAAATATGTAATCATGTCAAATCATGGTAATTAGTGCCAGAAAAAAATTGTTGGTTGCATGCAGATTTTATCACTTCCACTTGCCAACCTTGTGCATGGATGTTCTTTTGCATTTTCCTCCCCGTCAACAGAACTACATTCCATTTCAGGATACGTATATGGGACCTGTGTGTGTATAGGTAGGGTTGGATTTAGAAGAGAACTTGGCCAGAAGGGTAAAAGACAAAGTGATCATTCACATCACTAAATACTGGACGTCATAAACCATGAGCATGAAGTAGAGACTTTGGTAAATGTATTTGCCTATCTGTGTGCATTTCAATCCAACTCAATAGAAATTAATTCTTTCAGTCTCAAATTAAGCATATATTCTACCCACTTTCTAAATTTTTCCTCCTTCTATGTCTTGTGTATTTTTAACATACAGATTTGGAACTCTTAAATCATACATTATCTTTTTCTCATTAGCAAAATTTCTTTTTCAAGCCATATGTTGTTCTTCTCTCAAAATATGAATGATTTGTTTTCATCATAACCGGTCAGATTCTTGCCAAAGGAATGAAATAATCTTGTGAGATAGCGTATCTTGAAGCCCAGCCCTCCAATCAAGATAGTTGGAAATCATAGCAGTTGGAAAGAAAATTAGACCCAAGCCCAGGAGCTTTTGCAGTGTTTTCAAACTATGAAGGAAAACAAAATCCTAAAAACAATTCACTAGACAACAGACATTTGTTGTCTTCACAGGAAGGGCTGTTTTTTTTTTTCCATATCTCTTTTTTTCTTTTTGTCTTAAAAATATTAGCCTTTTCCAAAATGTAAGTGATTATAAGGGGAAAGATTATGCTGTGGCTTTTTTTGTTTGTTTGTTTGTTTGTTTGGAGTGGTAATTAAACAGATAAGGGAAAGAAGGTAAAGGTTCTAAAGTTTGACAGTAGCAAAAAATGACCAGACCCTTTTCATTTATTATATAATTTGAAAGCTTTCAGGAAAGAACATAATGTGGAACTATCATTGTGATGTTGAAAGGGCTGTTAGTTCTTGACATAGTCTTGTGAGAACCTGAAGGAGGAAGAGCATTACATTATAAGCTTTGCTCTTAGAGGAGCTAGAGCAACAACAGGAAGTGAGTTTCCAGTAGGGAGTGAGAGATTAACAGGAAGTAAGAAATTTGGTTACTGTTTTTCAACCTGAGCAAGAGAAAGTTTCACCTATGGAGAAAAATCAATGCCATTTCCCTTAAACATTACTTTAGAAGAATGTAACCTAGCTTACTAAATTACAGGTGTCCTAAACTTCTTTCTTCTATCTTCTATTCTTTTTATTATCTTTTATTCTTTTTATTAATATTCTTTTTATTATCTTTTCTTACATCTTTACTTATTACTTAC
Organism: Geosciurus inauris; assembly: GCA_004024805.1. Classification (NCBI taxonomy): domain Eukaryota; kingdom Metazoa; phylum Chordata; class Mammalia; order Rodentia; family Sciuridae; genus Geosciurus; species Geosciurus inauris. The sequence goes on along the minus strand of PVHX01010077.1, from coordinate 44,045 downwards.
ATCAAGAATTGGCACCTTCTTTTTTATCCCACTAGTGATCATTTCCTTTGGCTCATGGTTAAGCTTGTAACTCCTAATTGATAAGTCTTCATTGCTTAATTTAAGTCATCATGTCTTTTTTCTTTCTCCTTCATCTTCAAAAGAAGTCTGTTGGAATTTTGATGGGGATTGTGTTGAATATATAAATCAAGTTGGAAAGAATTGGCATCTTAACTACATTGAGTCTTCTAACACATGCTCATGGCATATCTCTCCATTTGTTTAATTTCCCTCAGCAATATCTTGTAATTTTTGGTGTATAGATCTTGCACATCTTTTGTCAGATTTATCCCAGATTTATCACATTTTTGATGCTAAGAATGTATTGCCTTTAAACAATTTTAGTTTGATATTTTGTTTTAATTTCAAGTTTTTATTGTTTATTGATAGCATTTAGAATTCAATAGATTTTTGTACATTGATTTTGTATTCTGCAGCCTTGAAAACTTTACGTGTTACTTCTAATAGTTTCATATTTACTACATTAAGTTTTCTACAAGGAACGTCATGTTGTCTGCAAATCAAGACAGTTTTCCTTTTTCTTTCCAATATGATTGCCTTTTATTTTATTTTTTCTTCCCTTATTGCACTAATTAGAATGCCTGTAGTTTTGAACAGAACAGGGGAGAGTGACACTCTTGTCTCACCCCTTATTTGAGAAAAGGATTCAATCATTCACTAATATGATGAGACTTTGTTATAGATTCCCTGTATCAAGTAAGGAGGTCACCCTCCTTTTCCACATTAAGAATTTTGGGGGGTTGTAATTTTTATTGATTCTTTTTAGTTATACATGAAAATAGGGTTCATTTTGACATAATTGTAAAAGCATGGGATATAATTTTTTCTAATGTTTTAATGTCAAATAAACTTTAATTCCTAAGACAGATCTCATTTGGTCAGATAGATTTCATTTGACCATAATATGTTACTATTCTTCTCATACAGTGTTGGATTCAATTTGCTAAAATTTATTTAGAATTTTTACATCTATGTTCATAAAGGATCTTTTATTCCTTTTTTCTTTTTAAAAGACGGTAGGATACCTTTTTATTTATTTAAAAATGTAACTTTTCCAAATAGAACATAGTTTTTGTATTCCTTTATTTGTTGTCTATACATGCATCTATTCTATATTATTTTTGATATTTTTTGTATTTTCAGTATGTCTTTTCATTTTCCAAAGAAATAATGTTATTAAAAATTACATTTCTTTTAAATTTGCATATGATTATCTTTTCTTATAATGTGTATATGTCTCATTTTGGCAGGTAACAGAAGAATGTTGGTATCATAAAATGAATTAGATGGGAGCTGTAAGAGTTTGTGTGGGATTGGGATTATTAATTTCTTAAGTATTTGGTAGAATTTACCAATGAAGTCATCTGGGCCTAGGTTTTTTTTTTTTTTTTTACTTATTTTTAACTAAAAATTCAATTTTTAAAAATAAATAGTTATCAGATTCTTCTTTTCCTTTTTTTGGTTCTTTTTAATTATACATGATACTAGAATTTATTTTCACATAATTATAAAGGCATGGATATAATTTTCTCTAATTCTAATTTGCTTTAATTCCCTTTTTCCTTCCCTAGTTCTTTCCCTCTACTCAACTTATTTTTCTGTTATTTACTTTTAGGTTTTGTTTTGTTTTGTTTTGTTTTGTTTTTGGATTGTCTCTGTTACTGTAACAAGATCACTAATCTTTTCCTCTGAAATGCCTAACTTACCATTGTCTCATCCAATATATTTCCATCTAAAAGATTGGGATTTTCATCTTGAGAAGCTCAATTTGAATCCTGTTTCTATCTCTGTTGTCTCTGTATTGCTTGTGGAACACACGAAATACAGTTAAACAATTTTTCTAACTTCCTTACCTTCTCATTCTATTATCAGCATCAATTCTTGGTTAGTTTTGATTGACTGATCTAGCTCCTCATTATGGGTTTTATTTTTCTGCTCCTTTGTACAATTGATAATTTTTGATTGGATGTCTATACATTGTAAATTTTACCTTGTTGGGTACTAGATATTTTTGTCTTCCTACAAATATTCTTGTGTTCTATTTGGGAATTCAGCTAAGTTATTTAGAAACACTTTGATCCTTTAGACCTTGAGTATTTTACTTGTTGAGCTGAAAAAAACACAATTCTTAGTAGTGCTGATAATTCTCCACTACTAAAACATGACCCTACTGAGGTAAGACCCACTACTAAGGCAAGACAGTGGTACTCTGCCTATTTTCACGTGAATCTTTAGACACAAGACCCAGCCCTGTGTAGATGCTGGGTACTGGGACCTCTAATCCTTTTGAGTGGTTCTTTCCTTGGCCTTAGATAGTCTTCTCACTACTGATTTGAACAGTACTTGGCCAAATGCTCCAGAGGCATCTTCTGTAGCCCCCAGAGTTCTATGCCTAAGAAGTTCTCTTCTCCCTAGTAACCTACCCTGAGAACTCTAGCCATCTTGGTCTCCTCAGACTCTTAGCTCTATCTTCTTGACCCAAGAAGTCCACCACCCTTCTTCTGCATTTCCCCTGCTCTTGCTGCAGTGGCCTAGAAATTGGTAGGAGTTTCCTATTAGATGGGGGCATTCCTAGGGCTGTGTCCTTCATTTCTCATCTTTGGAGGATCAGTGCCCTTTACTTCCTGATATCAATTGCTAGAAAACTATTGCTCCATATATTTTGCCCATTTTTCTGATTATTTCAGATAGGATGGTGAACCTAGACTGTTACTCCATCTTGGCCAGAAGCTGGTTCTAGAGTTAATGTTTAAATCTCTGTGCCTTGATTTTCTCAATTTTCACCTGTGTGTCTTAGGGCTGTTGTGACAGTATATGAGCTGATTGATGAAAAGTGCTTATAACAAACCTGGAACTTAATAAATGTCCTTCCTATTGCAGGAAGGAGACTGAGGGCTAAAAGGGACAGTGGTTGTAGTTGCTTTTCCTGAGATTGTGAAAAGAATTGTGAGACAGTGCCTAGAAGGTCAGGAACGTTTCTGAGGTCAGATAGTTGACTGAAGAGCCAGTCCACAGAGGTGGGATGCTGCTGCCTGGAATGATATCAGCATCTACCATGTCAGGATATTTGTGGAGAGTGAGAGCAAGCCACACAGCAAACTGTCCTGAAGTGGCTGACGAACCCATGAAACACGTGTAGGTCAAAATACTTGTCACATCTGATAGCAGGCTGGGAGATGATATGGCACATCCACCTATATATCTATTGGAAAGTAAATCAGAAACCAAAACTTTTCTACAAAAGTTTACAGAATCTTGAGCATCATCTGCTGTGGACCCTTTTCTGGATTAGTGAGAAAGGTTAAGTGACTTTTCCTAAAAGATCTCACAATAGAGATTGATTAGGAACTTATTTGGGGTGGTGGTGTAGCAGCTGCTGTCAGGATCCTGCCCAGAACCCTTCACTCTTACCACTCCAGTGAATGGCTGCCTAAATTCTGGCTCCAGTACCTACACTTTAAAAACAAATAACATGTATTAATGGAATTCAGTGTGGTATTGCCATCCATGCATATAGCACTGTACTTCTTTGTCTGAGGACTTTCTTCAGCTGGCAAAGCATATTTTCCTGTCCAGGAGAAGTCTGAAAGTGTGGAGAAATAATACCCATGTCTAGGAGTTACTCTCACTGGGTGACTATGGGACTGGTGTATAAATACCCTAGCTTCTTGGCCTCAGAAACACATGCTTTGCTTCTTTGAATTCCCCAGTAGGATTGAGCTCCAGTTGTGTGTGGTGGTAGCTGGTTTTATAACACCTTTTACTGATTGCCTTCACTATACTTTCTCATTCCCTTTCCTATGATGTTTCTTCAGCTCAGTTTCCAAAAGCATTACTTGCCCTTAAATTCTTGTCTGCTTGTAGAAGAACCCAAACTAAAGTCAGGGGTATGTGGGGACAATTTACAAACCTTAGGAAAGGCAGAAATCCCTTTTTAATGTAATGTTATAAAAGAGGAAAGAAAGAATTACTGCTCTAAAACTCTAATCTAAAGATTAGACAGAAGCCTTGAGGGAAATGATCACATAATAATCAAATCCATGATGATCTCAGTAGGAATAAGCCAGCAAATGAAGAGAGTTCCATCCAGGAAAGCAGATTTGCTTAGATTTTTCTCTCTTCAGCCGTTTTCCCAATCATTATGTGAATGTAAGTGAGAGACAAATGCAGACCCCGAAGCTATGGTTCAACAGCCTAAAGTTCGCTCCAGAAGAAAGCAAACCAGAATCTCACCAGTACATAAATGACAAGAAACCAACCAGGGACTCACTGGGGACTCCATACAGTCAGAACACCGTGGAATTGAGGACATATCCTCAAAGACAGGTAAAATGAGACAGTGCAGCTATATAAGGGCAATATTAACAGGGCAGATCTTGAAGGCAGTTGTTGCAAAGAATATGAAAACAAATAGGTCATTTAAACTCTATTGGGCAAAAGAAAAGATCAGAGAAATACATTTCTTTGACATGTGAAAGCTTTTAAGATATAATGTTTTTTTCTTTCAAAAAAATCAGCAGTAAATACTTGGCCATAAGTTGCAATTACACTCTTAGGAAGGCAGGAAAAACTCAGACAGGGAACAATATGGCCCAAAACAACCCAGAAATGTAGACTGTGTGGAACTTAGCTGGGTCCAGGACAGTGCAGACCTTTCTGCATTGGTGGAAATGTTCCATCTCTGCAGTGTCCAAGACAATAGCTACTAGACACAACTCTTGCACACTCCAAAAGCAACTAGTGATATTGGAGAACTAACTCTTTAATTTTATTTAATTTTAACCACTGCAAATATAATTAGTACATGTGACTGGAGGGCTTTTGTATTAGACAACTCAGGTCTGGAACATGCATTCCATGGTCATTTGAGCTATTAGGGAGTAGTCACTGTCCTACCATGTTGAGACAACACATAAGACAGAAAGTGAATCAAAACGTTGGGGAAAGGGCCAGCGTTGTCTCTCTACTTTTGTAAGAGAAATATGACCTTTGGAACTACAGATTTATCTAACATCTTATGGTACCTGAAATGTTGTGCTCGTATTTATGAACTCTTATGCAGCATTTTATGTAGGCCTTAGGCACATCTTAATTTCTGTTAAATTTGCCATTCATTCATTCCTTTCTTCATTCCTACAGGAAATAATTGTCAAATAAAACGTGAATTCAGCTGTGGGAACCAGGTGGTACAGACACAGTCTGTGTCTTTATCTTCATGGAGATGATAATTTAATAAAAGGAACAGACATCACCATTGATTTATTTAATTATGACTATAAAAAGTACTATGGATGAAAAGCACTAAGGGCTATGGGAACCAGTAACAAAGGCTCTGATTCATCTGAAGATGGCAGAGTGGCCTTCCTGAGGAAGTCACTTTTGAGTAGAAGTCGGTCTGGCAGAGATGCAAGGTAGGAAGGGGCATAACAGGTCAAGGGAACTGTGTATGCTGGCCCAGGGGAATGAAGGACTTTGGGATAGTCCAGGATCCCTAAGAATACCAGTGTAGCTGGGATGAATTTAAGGGATTACACTTATCTCCAATAGGGACAGTAGACCCTGGTGGCTTTTCTAACCTTACTTATTGGCAATGGAATCTTTTAGTCAAGCAAAATATTTTGGCTCTTCCATAGGAGCCTGGCTCTTTCCCAGTTGAATGACAATTCTTTCACTGGGTGTCCATGCAAGATAGATGGTCTTGTACTTCTGGTTTCTTCCAAGCCTATTAGCAGTGAAATGGTTTTATTTTTAAAATCTCCCTTAGTCTCTTCCCTCTGTTTTCTTAGAGTATTTAGAACAGAAAGAGCAGATAGTACGATGTACTCCAAAGATATCCTTCCTCATTGATCACTATCAGTGTGCCCAGAATCCTCTGCCCACAAGATGAGCTCTTACTGAAAGTCAGAAATCAACTTTGTCCCCCTTACCAGCCCCCAGCTTTTCTGGAGTCCTAATTCCAAGGTCTAGTGCATTTCTTTACCCCTGGTTACCATGTCTCTGGAGAGACCATTCCTAGCATCCTCTCCAGCACAGTGGCCTGAGTAGGGTGCCAGCTGTTGGCATAACTAAGTCCAGGCCTTGGGATTTCCATTTCAGTGCTTCTTCTAATAGACTCTAGGAAAACCAGGCACCTTAAGTGCCACTAGCAAGTCAATCGTAATTCTCTCTTCCAATTTCTTCTGTAAGTAAAACTTAACATTTAGGAGAAAAAGGTCCGTGTTTGAGGAAATAAACTTTTTGTAAGCTTTCTATCAGTGACATCCTTGTTCCTTCAAATTTCTGTTCTTTTTGAGGCAGGGAATAGGCAAATAATCAAAATGCCATTGGTACCCTGACCATGTGAATGGAAATATCACTGAAACTAAAAAGGCAGAATAGTATCTTAGACTTGGTAACCATGGTAGAAGCCTAGTTTCAGCTGTATATACCTTAACAGTTGGTATTTTCTCTACATTTTCATTGAAAACCATCCTGAGATAAATCACCTAATTCCCAGTGGAACATCTGGCATCAGCTTTGTTTCCAATCAGTTTACAACAAAATCACAAACTCAAAAGAAATATTTGAAGAATTTTAATTTTATTTCTACTAAGGAAAATAAACGAAAAATGCAGCTACTTGGGCTAATGGGATTGTACACACTGGATAGTAGAAAATGCAGGGTTTTTTTTTTTAATCATTACTTTAATAGAGGGAACTTTGGGTAAAATAATGAAATGGTTTTAACACATGCATTTGGAAATGTATTCATGTTTGTTCAGTGAATGATTTCCTGTTCTGAAGGATTGTATTAATAAATACTATGTCAGCAAATGGAATTTCAAAAAGGAACCTCTGAAAGTCTGATTTTGAATTGCCTCGTGAAATTTTGTGCCTATCTTTCCCTTTCTTATTTGATTGCTTTGAAAAGTCCTTACAATTCAGTCTAAGAGGCTTAACTGAGTCCACTAATGTTTGGGTGCCCAATACAATGTATTCTATTTTTTTCAGAATGTCTAGTGTTCTTAAATGTATTTTATTTGTGTATTTGTGTGTGTGTATGAGAGAGAGGGAGAGAGGGTGAGGAAGAGAGAGAGATAAAACCTATTTGACCATTGTAACTAATCATATTCCATCTGGAAAATTCCATTTTCTTTGAAATTCTACATATATACCCTTGTACTTACATACGAGGACAATTGTGAAATTATAGAGGATTAACAAAGTTGATTTAGAATTTGAGAGGCTTGTAGTTCAATTTTACAGACTTTCTGCCTGATTTTTCCTTTAATATCCATGCAGAGTCTAAAATAATGACTGTTCAGTCTTCGCCTCAAGATTCAGTCCAATTCGATTAAAACATGTGTATGGAGAACTCATTCTGTGCCATTTGATTCTGAACACATACTAGACATAATTCCTACCTTCAAGAAATTTATAGTCTAGTGAGGATAAAGACAGTGTCCCATTTATTAGAATACAGTGATAACTGCAGTGAGAAGAATAGGGATGAGGTACAGGCGTGTGGCAAAAGAGGGAACGTAGCATAGAAGGGGCAATGATGAAATGGGAGGGTCTGTGGATGCAGCAGGGATCGTGACCTCCATGTCCTTAGTGGCAGTTCAGCTCCCTGACTGGAATAAGACAGGATCATAATCTTTGTACCCCAATGCAAGGGTGAGGTTTTCTATTTGCTTTCTCTCTTGTGTGTGATAGAAATCTCCCACCTCTGTTACAAAGTACTAAGTTACAAAAATGCAAACACAAGCCTCAGTTAGAGGAATGGATCTAGTAAGGGATGACATTTGGCCAATATGTGGTACTCACAGACCTTCCTTCAGGACCCATTGCAGGCAGGCATCGCTAATCAGTCATGGTACTCTTTCCTGGTGATCTCTGAAAAGATGGTGAACCAGGCAGTTTCTACCAACCAGTGAGGTTGTCATTAGTAGGATATGATTGACAATTACCAGAGGTTCTATTTCTGGAAACTGAGTAGGAAGGTGGGGGCTCATTGTATATGCTGATCCAGGGAGAATGGATTCCCAAGGACAAGCATTCTTTTCAGGGAGTCCTTGGGTGGAGGAAGTAATCATGCTGGGGGTACACTGTGACAGTAGTGCTAAGAAGCCCCCTAAGAAGATCCAAGGCAAAGACACAGTTGAAGTTTTTGGGATGATCAAGTAAAAGAATGGAGGTGGGAAATTTGGAGACAGTTGGAAATGTCCTTCAGATGGAAAGAATTTGTCATTTTTAGTTTCTCCATGTCCCAATGCTATGTCCTCATTTCTGTTTTCCTCCTGGGAGTTGAGGAAGGGGCAGGCTGTGCTGTCACTGCGCCTGCTGCAGCTGCTCCAGGCATCGGGGAGGCCACCTGGCAGGGCAGAGCTGCCTTTCATGTCAGAGACAGAGAAGGGAAAATAACAACAAAGTTTTCCTGGTTTTAGAAGAGAACTGCAGGAAAGATGCAACAGAAAAAGCTCTTCAAGGAGAATAAATAAATCACAGAAGTGTCTATTTTAGGAGTTTTTATTTTTGATTAATATCAGCCATAGGAAGACCAAAAAAAAAAACTAAACAAGAACAACAACAATAATGGTAGCTATCATTTATATGTGCCAGTCTCTCCTCTTGTTTCATGTTATGTATTTCCCCTTCACCATACTGATCATGAAATCTTCTTTAGCAAAGATAGAATGGCATGATGTGTTTCTGTCATGGTGTCTACACACTAACCACCAAGAAAGAACTTGGCAGGATGCTCAGTGAAATACAATCATACTTATTACTTTCGTAGGGATTGGAATATAGAAAGGATGAAGGCTTCTAAGAGTTCCAGGTTTACTTATAGGAATAAATCTGTAAATCTGGTACCTCCTTTGATTGAATGTTTCGTTCTGTAACACTTAAAAAGAAATTACCCACTGTTTTCAAAATCACTCCTAAGAATTTTAAAAAGAAGGCCAGTGTCAATACCTTAAAAAAAAAAGGAAGTAGAAGTAAGATATTGAGCACAAATACTCCAGAAATTGGATAATTTTCTTTTTTTCTGATGGTAAAAGAGATGATGCTCACTGGAGAAAATTGGTATAACACTGAAAGTTTAAAGAAAAAATAACAATTTTATCACTCAGATATACCATTAATATTTTGGTATATTTATTATGAATTTCATGTCCTTAAAAATTCTTTATAAGCGTGTTTTTTAAAAGTCTACATTATGTTTTTTCATTTACATGAAGTTAATGTGTGTAACAATTTTTCTATTTTTCTTTATTAGAGTTGATTTCAATTCTTGATACAGTGTTCAGATTATCATTCTTGTGTCCAACTTGGTGGATCCACTTTTATCTATGTCATGAGGGGATATTCCTAGAAGCAAAATACTGGCCAAAAGGTTATGAGTGTTTTTAAGATTTAAGAAATACTTTGGGTAGCCAGGTGCAGTGGGGATATTCCTAGAAGCAAAATACTGGCCAAAAGGTTATGAGTGTTTTTAAGATTTAAGAAATACTTTGGGTAGCCAGGTGCAGTGGCGTGCCTATAATCCCAGCAGCTCTGGAGGGTGAGGCAAAAGGATCACAGGTTCGAAGTCAGCTGCAGCAGTTTAGTGAGACTGTAAGTAATTTGGTGAGACCCGTCTAAAATAAAAAGGGATGGGGTGTTGCTCAGTGGTTAAGTGCCCTTGGGTTTAATCCCTGATACACACATACACACACACACACACACACACACACACACGGAACATTTCATCAAGGAAATGAGATTGACCATTGCTATCATTTGGGTATGGTTAAACAGAGTCTGCCCAAAGGTTCATATGATTAAAAGCTTGGTCCCCAGGATGGAGGTATTAAAAGATGCTGTGGGATCTTAAGAAACAGAGGCTAGTGGAAGGTCCTGTGGTCACTGGGGATGTGCTCTTGAAAGATCATTATCTTGTGACTCCTTGAGGTCTACTTAGACAGTTATAAAAGGAATAAGACTGATCCCATCCATGTCTCCCAGTTTCCTGACTCTCCATGTGCTCTCTCCTCCACCATTCACCATTGGTCAGGGACTCCTTGCCTGAGCCAGAATCTATGCCTTGAACCTCCAGCTGTGAACTAAATAAGCCTCTTTTTCTTCTTAAGTAGCCTGTTTCATGTATTTCATTATGGTAATAAAAAGTTAGTGCAACCTTCATGCATTCATTCATTCAGGGAACATATTTTTGCGCTCTTGCTGAATGGGCAGGAGACAGACATGAATATGAGAAAGTCGGTTTGGCCAAAGCGAGAAGACCATCAAGAAATGTTACAAAACACCTGATATTTTCAGGGAATATTGAGTAAAGAGATCAGTGATTGTGGGTGATATTACAAAAAACTGGTGGGGAAGGGGCCTTAAAGCTTCTTTAGATTGTAGATCCAGGGAGACCTCTCTGAGAAAGTGACCATACCAGGCCAGGCCAGGACCTGAATGGCTTATGAAGAGTAGGGAGCAGAAGAAAGCTTTTCCAGGAAGAGCTACAACAAGTGCAAAGGCTAGGCGGGGGGCTTCTGTTTGAGGACAAGGGAGGTAGAAATAATCTGGAAAGGTAGCAGGGCCAGGCTCAGTGGGGTTAAGGAAGCAAAAATGTGAGTATAGATATTGACATGGAAGCATCTGGAAGCAGGATATACATGATCCAGTGAGGGTGAGAGTATACAGCTTTTGAGCAAGATGCATACTCTAAGAACAAGGAAGGCATTAGGTGCCTGATCAGACTTATAAAATGGAAAAGATTCAGACCTCTGTCATGGGTGAGCCACTGAGTCTGAAAGATTACAGCACAGTTAAATTCAAATGTTCATTTAGAGAAGGGGCAGAGGGAGATAAATTCCTTACAGAACCACAGCAAGAAAAGGAAAGCAACTCAAGTAACAAGCTGGGGAATTGATGCAATAAATTACAGTAAATCCATAGTATAAAATATTATGCCATCATTTAGAAATCATGGTTGCAAAGAATGACAGGAAAATGTTTATGATACTGTGATTTTTAAAAAATATTAAACTATAGATAGTAGCACAGTTACATAAAAAATATATATGCTCATAAAATATTATGAAATAGAGTGGTCCAAAATATTAACAGTGAATGTCTTTAGGCAGGAGGATCATGGTTATCTTGAATTATTTTCTCTTTTACTTTTTTGACTCTTCCAGGTTTTCAATGATATATGCATTATACCTGGAATCTGAAAAATATGTAGATATTTTTTTGCATGTCAGAATTAAGATGAAATTTATCGTACAGTTAGTCAATTATGGAACAAGCAACTGCAGCAAAAATAGGGACATTTGCTAGAAAAACATTGAAATGAACTGTGTAACAAAGCCTTTACAAGAATCCAAGAGACCTTATCAAATGTCTTATTAGAGGACTAGGTAAAACAACTGCAAAGAAGCACAAGAAGTGGTACCCAGAGAGGAAGAGATGGACTCTCCCCTTGACAAAAAGGCATTAGACAATGTCCTTGAAGAAACTGGCCTGCTGTGCACTTGTGACACCCACTTCCAAAAGATAAGAGAAACAAAAGAAAAAAAGGAAGCAGTCATGATGCTGTGCGTCTCAGATCACATTTGGAGGAACAGAAAACACTGTTCTCGACTTCTAAGTGAGAGTAAGGCCATTTCATTGCAAGAAAGATGGTCAGAGGAAGACAGACTTCCTCTGATGGTAAGTACATTTCAGATCATAAAGTGATAAAATGGTGGCACTGAAGGAAGAATACCACTTCATCCCTGAGCAGGTTGCAAAGGAAATGTGTTTCTGTCAGGCAGGGCTCTGAATTCCAAGAAGACCAAACCACATCCAGTTTTGCTTCATCACTGAGAACATTGCCTGGACTATAATAGGTTCTCAGTAAATGCTGAAAATGAATGAATGAACAAATCCAATAAACCATGAATTTCAGGTAGATCAAGAGGTGACACTTGGAACCTGTTCACTTACAAATTCTCTCATTCTTTCTACAAATATTTGTTGAACATTTTCCCTTGCAAGGCATTGTCTTTAAAATAGAAACTCATTCACATCAAATTTGGCTGCATCAGTGGTTCCACATTTGATAGGGAAATGGAGTGGAGGTGGGTGATGTTTCTACAAATATCCTTGGCCAAGGAGATTAATGATCCTTCCTTCAAATTCTAGGACCCAGATCTTTTAAGTGCCATGAACAGCAAGAAATGAGTTGAATTTCTCAGGCGGTTGAAAGCTCTGGCAGTCAGAACATCCTTGTTTCAACGCATGAGTCAAGCAGGCTTGATAGGGGAGTGATTTGAGGAAAACAAATAGGGAGCAACAGGATATCACTTAGGGAGTGTCTCATGTGCTTTCCCCTCAAAGATTTGGCCATCTTTCCATCAGTTTGAATAATTGTGGGTTGTGCTTTTGAGAAGCAAAAACCTGCGTGTTCCACTTTAGCAGTCTCCAACGCAGCCAGATCTCCAGCAGCCTCACACTATAGCTTTGGGCATGGGGACATTGAATTTGCCTTGACACTTTTTAAACTCATTGAGTTTTGTTTCCTACATTTTTGGAGAGCTTTGTGTTCATCTTAGCACCTGTCATGGTAGAAGTCTCAATGTGAGCTTAAGAAAGGCTCCCGCGTGGCCCCCACCTCACTCTGTACCTATTCTTTACTGTATATGTGTTAGTTTGCAGTGTGTCAGTCACTTCTTATGTAATAAACTAGAGAGACTTTTTCAAGGCATTAAACTACAATATTATTGACTATAGCACAAGGCAAATTTCAAACCTCAGTAATTCCAGGAATTTAGTGCATTTGACTATGAATTTGTCTCACGCCATTTTTGTTAATATTCATCCAATACATTGTTTGTGTCAAGCCCAATGAAATTAAACCTAGGGCTGGGGATGTGGCTTGGCGGTAGTGCTTTTGCCCCGTATGTGTGGGACTCTGGGTCCAATCCCCAGTACTACAAAATAAATAATAAGTAAATGAATAAATTAATAAATAAAATACTGCTGATGAAATTAAGCCTAACTGAAATTATTCAGGGAGAGGGAGTGACCCAGGTGACCCATATGAAGAGGAGGAAAAAACTGGGTTGGGGGGGGGGCAAGAAAGAGCCAAAATTCCTGGAGACAGCATTCTTATGGAGCAGGGATGGCAAAATATTGAAGGCTATGACTGTTCAACTTCCCTTATGGGTGAAATGTCAAATTGAACAAGAGTAAGAAGTGGAAGAGAAGTAACAAGATCCAAAGCCAATGACATGTCCTGATGGAATTTTTTCAGGACCTCTCATAGGGTGCTTCGTCTGGATACCACTTTGACTTCATATCTTGTGAGAAAGGTGGAAAAGGACTATTTGCTCAGGGCCTGGATCCCCTATACTTCTCCATATATGAAGTAACAACTGAACATCTTCAAATCATTACCTGATTGGCTTCCAGCCACTAAACTCCCACTAGCTAGCCAGTTGGTATTGTTTTTATAGTCTTCCTTCTCTTTAATATATCTCTGTTGAACACGCTGCCATATTTTCAGGATAAATGTGATAATGATAATCAGAACTAGAAACAACCATTTCAATGGGGAGGATTATCCAAACCTGGTGCTATTAGGATGTACCATCCTGGTGTGAGTGCTCTAATTAGCGACCAACTGGGATCTTCCCACAATCTGTTGGTGCCTGTGGTAATGTTCAGCTTGTTTTGCCTTCTGTCCTAAGTTGTTGAGAGAAGGCAAACCCAGAAGTCTAAGGCCATAGCTAGAATTCTCCTAGAATTGGCCTGGATTTATATATGATCATGTTTTGATGTTAGCCCTTTTTCTGAGTACAGAAAAAAATTGGAAAGATGAGAACATGAGTAATTCTATGGTCTATGATGCTTTATAGAATTTCTTGGGCCAAACCAAGATGCAATGAATATTTATTATGTAAATAAATAAATAGTACCAGACATTGGGATTCTTGGTCTCTACCACAGTGGAAAAAAATCAGAAGAATTGGAGAAAAGAATGACAAGTTAGAAAAATTTCCCATCTCTTCCTGGGAAAGAGAATTACTAAGTTCCAGGTAGGCCCATCAGTGTGCCCAGTTTTTCAAAGGAGCTCATGTGGAAACATGCCTCAAATTGGGTGTTCTAGTTACATTGATTGGCTCCTCTGGTTGCTTATTTTAGTTTCTCTCAAGGACACCCAGAAATCACCTATTACTTGAGCCTCAACCCCATCTTTGCAGTACAGACTGTTAGTCAGCTTTCCATAAGTATATCCAATACCTGAGATAATCAACATATAAAGAAAAAACATTTGTTTTTTGGTTTTTCACTCACAATTTTAAAGGTGCTACTCCATAATTGATTTACACTCACTGCCTTTGGGCTTGTGGTAAGGAAGCACATTATGGCAGGAGCACATGGGGAACAAAATTGCTCACCTCATGGTTAGAAAGTAGAAAGCAAGGAAGAGGATGAGGTCCCACAATCCCCTTCAAGGGCAGGCCCACAATGACCTACAAACTTTCCAGTAGGCCCCACATCTCAAAGGTTTCTCCACCTCCCAATATCCCAGGGACTGAGACTTTAGCACATTGACTTTTGGGGGACACTCAAGATCTAATCTAGAGCACTGATGATTACATTTTTTTTTTTTTTTTGATGTGCAACATCCTGTTCTGAAGCAAAGGAGTCAAAGGAAAAACAAGTCTCCGTAATGAGCTACTTGAATTCCCTAGAAGAGGAACCTTCTAGTAAAGCTCTGTGCTGGAATTGCATGATGTAAATGCATTGAAAGAAAGTATAATGGAGGCGATCAATAGGTTTGACTTCATCACATTTTAAAATTTCTCTCTTGAACAAAATTAATGGGCAAGCATCAAGCCAGAAAATATTTGAAACAAACAAAGCAGAATAAAAAGAGGAATATTCTTAATATGTAAAGAATTCAGAGAAATCAATAAGAAAACATTAAGACCCAAAATAGATACCCAAATAAAAAACAAACAGATTTCTAGAGGGGAAATACAAATGCCTATCAACATAGGACAAAGTTCAGCCTCATTGCTTTTGAAAAAATTCAAATTGCAATAGAAACCAGTTATTTCTCCTTATCAAATTAACAAAGATTCTAAATTGATGATCTAAGAAAGGGTGCAATGAAGTAAAATGTCATGCTCACTCAGAAGAACAGACATTTTGGAAAACAACCCAAGAGCCTTATAATATGCAGATGCCCTTTGACCCAAGAATTCAGCTTTATATCATGCTCACTCAGAAGAACAGACATTTTGGAAAACAATCCATCTTCTTCAAGAGCCTTATAATACGCAGATGCCCTTTGACCCAAGAATTCAGCTTCAAGAAATGTATCTTGAGAAGCCGGGCGCGGTGGCGCAAGCCTGTAATCCCAGCACTTAGGGAGGCTGAGACAGGAGAATCGAGAGTTCAAAGCCAGCCTCAGCAATGGCGAGGTGCTAAGCAACTCAGTGAGACCCTGTCTCTACATAAAACACAAAATGGAGCTGGGGATATGGCTCAGTGGTTGAGTGCCCCTGAGTTCAATCTCCAGTACCAAAAACAAAAAGAAATGTATCTTGAGGTCATAGAGCTGTGGGACCTCATTTACATACCAGGACATTCATAGGTGCTCCCTCAGCCAGATTTTCCAGAAAGGATATATTTCTCTTAAGGTAGAAAGGAATAATGATCCCTCATAAATACCCTTTATGCGGATCAATGACTTTTTTATTTAGCATTATCTTATAACGTGTACTCAATCTGTGGACAAGTAACCCATAAATTACATAACACTTCATATCATATTTCCCTCTCTGCCTTGACTGCTAAACACCTAAGACTGAATATAATGCTTAACTAAAATAATTATCTTAGTTTTTTATTGAGATTTTCCTTACCTCTCTGTATACTTTGTATAATTTATAGCTATTCTTATAGCCTTATAGTTTATACTTTTAGTTAGGAACCACTTTGAATTCTTTTTACGTTGAATATAGGTATTGATTTCATTATGTCAACAAATGTATATATGAAGTTTTTGAGGCAGTGAACGTATTTGGTTTTGATGTGTTGTCCAGCATCAGGGGTCTACGAGAAGTGGTATAGGAATCCTAGTGGTATTGGGAGTGTGTAGTGTGTGTGCGTGTGTATATCCATACATGTGCACATGTTAACAGTGACACACCCTGCTAGTCCTTTATTAATCATTGTAGAATACAAACTTTTTATGCCTAGCATGTTATTTCAGAACTGTGTAGATTCTTCTGCCTTGACTGTGCTGTTCATGATGTGGCTGGAGCAACAAAAGCCACCTTGCAAAGCATTCTATCTCCCTTTACATAGTGGGGCAGGACTTGATTCCATCCCTTGGATCCAGGCCCACACAATTCTACATAAAAGTTGACACAGAATGCTCAGTCATAGCCATACCATTTTTTTTTCCTGAAGAAAATTGAAACAGGCAGTCTAATTTCTACTTAAGAAAAAAAATCTTAGGATAAAACAACCTTCAAAGCTAACTCTAGGCTTACCAAAATGTATATCTAAATTTGTATAAGCTTTTGTTTATCAATGATACCTTAATAAATCTGGAACCCTGTTCAAGTATTTCTGCCTTCTCTTGGAGTGAAGTGTTGTTAAAAATCTGCAGGCATTTCAGAGAATCTGCTCTGTCAAGTGAATTTTCCTATCAGATTCCAATTCTAGGAGAGAAAACCTGAAGTGTACAATGAGCCTAATTTCTTACAAAATAATGTCTGAAATTAAAATGAAAGCCTGCCAAGGCTTTCTTGGTTTGAGTCTTCTGTACTTTTCTTTCTAGATGTGAAAGAGGGTATGTTATAGTAGCTAAGCAAGGGTTGGAGGGAGTCACACAGATTGGCTTTGAACTATGTCTCTCCTGCATATGAACTGTTGAGTTCAGCAGTGATATTTAAACTCTTTGGGCTTCAGTTTCCCCTTTGTATATACACACACTAACATGCCATGTTTATGATGTGCCAGTGGTTGGGCTGGATGCTTTCTATGTATTGACTCATGTCATCTGTCACTACCCCACTGAGGAGACAGTTCTGTGGATTCCTGTGGCAAGTGAAGAAATTGACCCACAAAACCAAAACAATATAAACAACCACATTGTTTACTCAAGTGGCAGAGCCCAGATTCCAAGGTAGGAAATCTCTGTTAGTAAACACCCTGCCTTATGGACACATTGGCCTCTAAGGGTTACCTTGAGGATGGGTGAAGTGGCACAGGTACAGTAACTGATAGTCCTTCACCCCCCTTGCAAAAAGTGACATTCAGGAAAGAAGTGTTGTAACACCCCTTATGTGACTTGAATAATGCTCAAGTTCAGCTAAAATTTCCATTAAGCATTTCTCTAAAGAGATTTATAAGAACTTTATCACATTTGTAAACAGCTGGGGGAAAATGTCCTTCCAAAGACGTACTTCCTAATCTTACCTTATAAAGCAATCCATGTTTGTATAAATATGTCAAGATTGACTCTAGTGTCATGTATAACTAAAAAGAAGAAAAAGAAGGAGGAGGAGGAGAAAGGGAGAAAGAAGAAGAGAAGAAAGTGGGGAGGAGGAGGAGAGAGCCTGAGGGAAGAGATACCTGACCACACAGAGAAGAAGGTCATGTGAAGATGGAGGCAGAGGTGGAGGGAAGCTGAAAGAGGCAAGAAAGGATTCTCCCCTAGTGCTTCCTCAGGGAGAACATGAACCTGCTGACTTCTGGGTTCCAGGAACATAAGGGGGTTTATTTCTGTTGTTTTAAGACACCTAGTTTGGGGTAATTTGTTATAGCAGTCCTAGAAAACCACATTGTCTCATCCTGAAATGGGATGAGTGTCCTCCTATTTCTGTAGAGGCAACCACAGCCATTCTCATAGGCTTCTTCAGGTTATGAAAGGATTTGTCTAGCCTCTTCTAAAAAATACCCATGATCAAAAAAGTAATTGGAATAGACTATAGAAATTAAAGTGTTCAGATGCATGAAGATGTGAATTTCAGAAGGTTTTATTACCTTATTCATTTTGGAAATGTTGGGGTCTCTTCTGAGTACCTAGAGACCTTCCTTGAATATCTTTTAGCATGAGATTCTGACAACTAAGGCCAGAACACTTCCTGGTCCATAATAGGTACTCAGTAAATGCTGAAAGTGCATGAACGAACAAATTAAATAAACCATGAATTTAAGGTATATCATGAGGTGACACTTGAAACCTCTTCATTTACAAATTCACTCATTTTTCCTACAAATACTGGGCTAGAATGTGACCTCCTTGAGTCTCTGGACAAATGTGACCCTGTCTTAGAACCCCTGACACTTGATTTGAACCTGTCTTAGAACCCCCATATGATCCCATTGCAAGTATCAGTTAGGTAAGTTTATCTTCTTGAGTCCTCAAGGCTATGTTATATTAGCTTTTGAAAGAAAACACTTCTGACACTGTAACAGGTTTTTATTGTATTGCATACCAGCATCTGAAAATGGCCATTTCTGATAAGCTTGGTTATTGTTTTGCTACACTCACCTTGGTGGAAGATGTAGTCACATATATTAAGAGTATGCAAAAGGCCCAGTGCTAAGCTCCCAGAACCTAAGATTGGAGACACCTGACCTTGACCAGTCAGACAGACACACTTACCACTCAGACACACTGCTCTTGGAATCTGATGTAGGGATGAGGGAAAGGGAGAAGAGCTGGCTCTGATGCAGCTTCTATGAGTCTCCAGGTACAGCAGGTAGCACTGAGGAGTCATGTCCACTCTTCAAGCAGTGACATTGAAGTAGGGGTGATAGTGGGTTACTACCAGGCAGGTTCAGTGGCATGAGTTTGATTATGGTTTTGTATCTGAACTTGTGTATGCCCATGTCTGTTTCTAAATCTGTTTTTCCCACTCATTGTGGCAATTCTGTAAGCTACCTAATATCCCTTAAATAAATTGTTCTGCTTAGGTCAGGCAGAGGAGCTTCTTTGCTTAAAATGAAGACCTTTGAGTGATAAGAGCCTCTTCTCCCACAGATGAGGAAACTGAGGTCAGGAGAATGGACCAACCCAAGGACACATTTCAAGAGTATATCCTGTCCTAATTCTTCATTAGTACTTTTAGTTTGGTGCTGTGATAGGTATCTTCTTGGTTAGAGCAAATTAATAGTACAGAGAGATTCAAAGCAAAGATAGAACTGTTAACAGTTCGCTAAAGAGAACTTTTAACTGAAATAGGAGACTGGAATAGAAATATTAGGTTTGGAACCAAGAATTTGTTCCCTTGCTTAGTCATTTCATTAATATTGAGCACCTACTACTTTGTGCACTCTTTGCTAAGTGCTTATAATTTGGACACTAGGGGTTTTTTGAGGAGCTTCCAGTTTATAGGAACACATAAAGATACAAGATTCTATGAGTTCTATAGCAAAGCGTGCATAGGTTAATGTGGGAACACACAGCTGTAACCTATAACAAGCAGGAGTAATACTGGAGTACTTTCTGGGGCAAGTGAGATCTAGGTTTCATTTTCCAGGATAAGCAAGAATTAGACAAATTCGGAAATATGGGAAAGACAACACAGACTGGAGAGACAACATACACAAAGGAGTATGGCCAGAAAAAATAGTGTGTGTTTGGGGAATTGCAAATCATTTTATGTGTATTGGACTTGAGGAAGAGATGGGGAAAAAAACAGATCCCTGAAGGACTTTAAATACTTACAAGTGGTATCTTATCCTGAAGACAGTAAGGGATGGCCGAAAGGAAGTAACATGGTTGTATTTGCATATTATGAGGAGTTCTTGAAGCAACAGTATAGAAAATAGATTGGAGACAATTGTGGGTTAAATTCATTGCATTTTATATGTTTGTCTTTGTTTCTCCACAAAACCCATGAACATAATAATAATATAAATAAAAAATCACCAACCCATAAGTATAAGAATAATGGAATAATAGTAATCAGAGGAAAGATGTCATGTGTTTCACAAATATCAAGTGGATTAAAGCGTGACACCTGAATAGTGCATCAGACAGGGGATTCATGCTTCTGCAGGATAGAAAGGGAGAGAAAAGTCTAGAACCAAACTAATTACCACAGAAAAACCTTGAAAGTCTTAGAAATCAAGGTGCTATGTACTCCCAGTACCGACTTGGAAAAAGGACAAAAACAGAAGAATCAATTGATTTTTTTAATCAAGAAGCCGTACATAAACTTTTAGATATTATCTCTTACCATGCCACACAAATGGGAAACTAGCCACTACCCAAGTACCAGCAGAATTCTGAAGGTACATTCTCTGAATTGAACCAGAAATGTTCTGACACATGTATAAACCAGGGTGAGGGTGCTGGATGAGGTTTCATACTACAAAGGTGAGAGTGAAAATCTCCATACTGAATGATGAGACTCCTGCATGGCATCCAGAAGTGGAAGCCAGACCTATACTTTCCAGGCAAGAAGTTGTAGGAGTGTAAGAGTCCTTTGGGAGAAAACTGATCATCTCAAAAATAAAGACCTACATAATATTGGCATTAAGAATCTTCTGGGAGATTGCTAGCCACCTGTCTTATCACTCTATAGTCAAGCCCATTAAAAGACAGTCTCTCTCTCCACAGAAACAGACCTTCCCATCAACACTTTAGCCTGTCTTTCCAATATGAATGAACAAAACAGGATCATTAGACATTTGAAGAGGAAAGTCAGAAATCAAAGTGAAAAAGAAGGACAAAAAGGCCTTTCAAAGAAATAGACAGCATGGTGCACATATGAAACATCAAGAAAATGATAAGCAATAGCCTTGGATATAAAAGAAGTTATTGCACTGTGGAACAAGAACAGCATGCTATAAAAAAGGAACATTCAGAGGATACAATAGACTTCTTGGAAATAAAAAATAGAATAGCAAAAACAAAAAGTTCCATAAAATGACAGCAACATAAAGTTGAAATCTCCCAGAAAGTAGAATGAAACTTCAAAGGGATGGAATAAAATAGGTAGAACATTAGAGGACCAGTAGATGAATTCTAAAACATAGATAAGTCAGAGTTATAGAAACAAAACAGAAAACAGAGAAATGAAAAAGGAGAAGAAGTCATCACAGAATAAAAGACAAGAAAATTCCAACTCATCTATGAGTTGTCCACTTTGAAAGAGTTTATTAAGTGTCTATCACAATGAATTTTTTAAAACTCTTACCTAAGTATCTTTCCCCCTTAACAGAACCAGAGATCCTTGGAAAAATGTTTGATTGTAGGGCTGGGGCAGGAAGTGCACAAGATGGAACATTATGTCAAACCAAATAAGAAAACAGTCATCAAAGTCTGGTTCATGTCAGTGGGACTCAGGAGCCAATTTGGAGAGATTCCCACTGGCCAAAGGTGTGATCATCCCAGCACCGCATAGAATAATGACTTGCAGTGTACCAGATGTGTTTCAAACCACAAGTCTGTAATGATTCTTCAAAACAGAAAGACTCATTGGCCACCTTTGGAAGATGCTAGGGATCCAACTCATTATTTTGAAAGCTGGAAAATAACACAAAAGAATCAAACATTTATTTTGTCTTCCTTGTAAAACTGTAGCTGAGGTAACCGAACAGTGGATGGGAGGTTTCTCTTTATAAAAGAATTTCAGCTAAGAAACAAAGAAGGAATGAAAACAAATGAGAACTTAGCCATGTTGCATCCCCCAGTGAAATAAAGCATCTGAGCCAGGACCACTGATTGTTGCTAACGTCCCAAAGAGTGACAAGTGGACATTTTGTGCCTCCCGATGGAAGTACACACCACCACCTGTGAGGTCCTATTGCCAAATTCCCTCTCCTACTGGCACTAACTAGGCAATAAAAAGCTAGTTTCTCGTGTTCCTAGCCATTTAAGAGAGAAAAGAATATTTCATGCTGAGGCTCAGTTTACATTGAGTTCAGGGACTAGGGCTCTGGCATAGTCTTTGGCAAATGATTTAACATTTAACGAGTGACTTGGTGCCTCCAAGAGAAAGTTCTTGAATCTCTGCCCAGAAGGAATGTTGGAGGTTGAATACAGCTGTCCATCTATCAGGTAAACCAGATCTTCTGCCCAACAGGCTGCTGCAGGTGGAGAGTCGTGAGGAAGCCATAAAAGGAGCCTCCTAGGTTGAAACTTCCCAGCAGCTGACCTTTCCTGCCTCTTCTCGTGGCAGCTCCCTGCTCTTTACTTCCCAGTATGGAGGATGAAGCCACACAGGGTCAGTTTATTGCAGCTGACCCTGAACCAGGGTTTGGGTTTAGGAGACGATCCCCAGAAGCAGGGTGAAGAAGAGAGGAAATGAGACTGGCGAGGCAATATATCCTGTGTCAGGGATCAGAAAGGAAGTGACCATGGTGGGCAGCTGAGGCTTAGTCCAACTGGGGACCTCTGGGAGACTGAGGAATAGACCTTGGGGCTGTCATATTGAGGGCTAGGTAAGCAGGAGTCTCTTTCTTCCAATGGTTGAGGGTCATTACTAGGGTCCTCCTGAGCATGCTCTCTAGCCAGAGATCATGTGCACACAGGGTCAAGCTGTCTGCAAGTGATCTCCATGTGAGTTGAGGTCTCTTACATTGAACTAGCGAGTGTTAAGGCTCAGAGCAGACTCAGGCCAACCAGTTCCCAGTGCTGGGCTTGTAACTGCTGCACTAAATTTTAGATCTTTTATAAAATTCATATCTGGGACTTGGGGAAAGGACAGACTGATCCTAGCTGGAATTGCCTAGGTAGATCAGGTGGTGACCCAGACATTATGTCAAGAGAATAGACATTTAGGTGGCCAGGACTCAGCACCCCAAAGGAAATGGGGGCCTCTGTGCTCAGCATGCTAGCAGGGACTTGGCTTCTGACCTAGGCTATTCTCCTCCAGAATTCAGCATCTTTTGCATCCAGCTCTTAAACAGGACTAATTCAGCCCCTGGTCTGGCAGCTTTGGTGAAAAAGCTGACATTAGTTATTAACCCTGAGAGCAAGTTAAGATCCCCTGGAGAACTTTAAAAATACTATTGTGTATGTCCCCTACCCAGAATAGGGAAAGTAATTGGTCTGCTGGTCTGTGTTGAGTCCTGGTACAGGGAGCTTTAAAAATGTCCCCAGGTGTTTCTAATGAGCAGCCACAGCTTCTAAGAAAGTTCTAAGAGCATAAGGAGGAAGTCCCTATTGCAGGCAAGTATTTTAGCAATCAGGAAGGAATTTCTCACTTCTTTATAAAACCCCACCCACTAAGTTGAGGGAGGAATGAGACCCAACAGAGGGATGTGTGAATGAGCCCTTTTGCCTACAGACTTTTGGTAGAATGATGGTGACACATAAACGTCACTAATGTTATTAGTGAGTGAGTGATTGATTGATTGATAGGATTGAAGCTACTCATCTTTACCACCTCCTGGCCATAAAAGTTGAAGAGCTGTTTCTCTTTAACACCCCACGCTTCAGTTTCTACATTTATAAAATGGATATATTCATGGTGCTTAAGCAAACTCATGATGTATATACCTGGCACACACAGAGCAGACACCTACATGACTTTTGTCCCACATCCACTTGGACTGGCTAAGAGCAGTTCCATGCTGTGGGCCACAACGAAGCTTCTTTAGAATATCAGGGAATATTCTATTTTTTTCTGCAGCCAGATACCATGTGAAGGAGACATTTAAGGAGTCAAACTCAGGAAGCAAAGTCTCTCTTTCTACAGCTTTTTCTGCTCAGCACGCTTAACTCAACCAGGAAAGTAAAACCCAACAATCCGGATGAGTGACAAGTGACAAAGGGCCCTCAGTGTGGGAAAGAGATGATGTGATAATTAGGGTGGAAGGAAATGTAGCTGGACCACTTACATACTTTGCAGGATGCAAAGAATGAGCTAAGCAGGGGCCCCCAGAAGTGTTTTTATTGGGGCTAAGCAGTAGAAGGGTTTGTAAAATTGTTTTTTTGGCAGCCAGGAGTTCAATTTTCTGTTTTGGTATGGGTACTGAATGATTTTGGTCCTCTAGAACCCCATTTGTTGTTATTAATAACACAGTATCATCCAGAGCTTGACCAAGTCAGGCATTAAGAGAAGTGGGAATCCTGCTATTTAGAGAGGGCAGCCTGTTTGGAGACATCCCTGTCTATCTTTTATAGTAAGTTGGTTCTGTAAACTTTTAAAGGTGGTAGGTCCTGACCGTGCCATTACGATTGAAGTCAGTGCTACCTGGGAGCCTATTAATTAATGCAGGATGCCAGGTACATTAGCAGTCCATTTCAAACTACAACCCAGTGATGATACAGTAGAGGCATCAGAGCCTGGAAGCAGAGGAGGAGTATGCAGAAACATTATTTCCCCTTAAGCAGTCTTGTCTGAGAGTAATTTAAAGGAAAAGAAGTTATAGCTTGAAAAGGAAGGAGGAGTTCTTCATGGTAGAAAGAACCACATGAGGCATGGCAGAGCAAGAAAGAAAGTCATAATGTGATCAAGAAATAGCAAACAGAAGTGGCTGGAGTACAAAGGTGGAAGGGGTGAGGAGTCAGTGAGGAGAGAAAGGACTGGGAAAGTGAGCAGAGACCAAACACTGAAGGCCATTTCTTGAGTTCAAAAGGCTAAACATTACCCCCACTCACTCCTACTTTTTATATTGAAACTTTTGAATCTGCAGAAAAGTTGCAAGAATACTATAATAAATAACTATATACCCGACACATGGATTCCCCACTTGTTAACAAGTGCCACATTGACCTTCTCTGTCTCTCTATATTTAGTGAGAACCTATGAAAGTAGGTTAGAGTCATCATGCCTAAACGCTTGAGCATTGGTCTCTAGGAGGAACATTGTCCTAGGTAACTGCAATGCCATTATCACCACCCTACAGAATTGAACATTTGATAGTATATTGTCTCTATTTCCTGACATCTATTCTATATTTAAGTGTCCTGAATTATCTCCAAATGAACTTTCTAGATCTCCTTTTTTTTTAATCTGAAATGATCAAGGAAGATACATTATATTTGGGGACATTGACTCTTTTATCTCTTTTGATGTAAAAGAGTCTCACACTTTTTGGTTGTTTTGTCTTTCTTGACATTAACACTTGATAAGGGTGCAGACTCTCATTTGGTAGAATGTCTCTCAGCATGGATTTGTGTTAAGTGTTCCCTTATAATTAGATTAAGGTTAAACACTTTGGCATAGGTGCCACCTAGAAGCAGCTATGTCTTTCCCAGAGTATCACATCAAAGGATTCATGATGCCAGCTTTTCCTAATATTGTCATGCTAAGTTTTTCACATGGTTCTGACACATCACCACATTTTCTCCAAATGTAAAGATACATTTGATTCCTTCTAATTAAGGGTTTTTTTAAAATAAATCTTTCAGTCTCCATTAATAGCTTAGCATTCTTCTCTAATGAAAAAATCCCACTGCTCCTCCTTTTAAAAAAATCACCATTGTAGACTCGTGGGGTTCATTTCTTATTCAACATATTATAATTCATGGATGTCATTATGCATGTTGGTGCTCAAATTATCCCAAATTGAGTCCATGGGAGCCCCTTCAAGCCAGCTTGTATGTCCCTGATGGGTCCTTCTCTGACCTTGAGCACACTAGACTTTCTGCCTTTCTTTGTATTGTCCTGCCTCAGACTTAGGGTTAACTACTTTTCCTTCTCCAAGGATCCCTAATTTCTTTTAATGTTTAATGATCATTAGGGACCAACATCTAGGTGCCAGCTGTACCTTATGGCTGCAGAAATGTCCTTATTTTAGGCCCTTTGAGTGGCGATTACTAGAACTGAATATATTTTATAAAACTTACACATTTATAGCAATAATAAGTTCAAGGTTCTTTTCCACCTTTCCCCTCATTCCATATCTCCATATTTGTTCCAAAATACATGAACATATTAGTTCTATTCTGCAATATTCACAAGTCTTTCCAGATTACTGTACAAATAACATCAACAACAGCAACCTTATGAGATAGAATATAAGATGTCTTTGAGTTATCTTCCTTCTTAGACTATGGCATACTATGGGTGTACACTCAGAGTACTGCACTAAGAATAAGTTGAATTTTCTAGGCATGGTGTCACATGCCTAGAATCTCAGCTATTTGGGAGGCTGAGGCAAGAGGATGGCTAGTTGAAGGCCTGCCCAGGCAATTTAGCAAGACTCTGTCTTAAAATAAAAATGAAAAAGAGCTGAGGATGTTGCTCAATGGTAGAGAACCTCTGGGTTCAATTTCCAGTACTGCCAAGGGGAAAAAAGTTAGTTGAATTTATTATTTGTAAGTGTATTTATGTTATATATGCACACAATTAGATTCACTTGTTTGTATACAACTCTAGGGATTGTTTTGTCATCTTTGATTTTATTTGGAAAAAGAAAATATTTATGTTTCAAAAGTCAATACTGTATAAAATTGTTTTCTCAATTAGTCTCCTAAGTAAGGGCTCTTGGGTTGTTTTCAGCTTTTGCTATTATAAATAATGCTGTGGTGAATTATTTCAATTTATGCACATGTATCTTCTGGGTAAGCTTCTAAAAATGGGATTGCTGCATGGAAAGGCAATTGCATATGTAATTTTGTGAGATGTTGTCACATTCTCTTCCATACAAGCTGTACCATTTGAGTTTTCATTGGTTCTGTTGGAGAAAGGATTAAATGAGGTCTGACATAAGGGACTGGGTAAGGAGACTATTGCAGACATCCAAGCAGGTGATGAGGAATGCCAGGACTGTAATGGTCGGACTGGGAAAGGAGGTGGAGGTCTGGCCCTGGATTGGATGTTGGCAGCAAGGTGATGAAAAAGAATAGAAAGACAAAGGAATAAAAAGATTCTCAGGTGTTTGGGAAAAGGTGAAAAGAAGAGAAGGACTAGGGAATGCAAAGACATACCAGGTGTTTAGGCAAAGGGTAGGAGGCAGTTTGGTGTCCACACTAAGGAAACATGTGGAGGAAGATGTGAGTATGTTTGCCTCTGTGTGTGTGTATGTGTGTGAGCTGGGAGTATGCAGGTACATATGTCTCTGCACACATGTGTACTTATGTGTGCATCTGCATGTGTTCTGTGCACATATATGCCTGTGTTCACACACGTGTGCATGAACCTGTGTGCCATGTGTGTGTACATGTGTGTGTGAGTGTATGCATTGAAATGATTTCAGTCTGAACACATGAAGATGGGAAATAATGATGCCCAGAAAACCTGGAACACCACGCAGACTGGGGCTGGCAGCAGTGAACCGCTGGCATGAAGAAGGCAGTAAAATCCAGATCTGTGGATGAGATCGATACATATGCTGCAGTGTCCCCAAGTCCTAGACACACAGGGAAAAGTGTGTTCATTTCACTTTTCTCAGCTGAACAAGCACACTCATTGCTTTAAATGCTTTAAATGTCGAGGTATTTGATCTGAAGAAGCATCTGGAGGATAAAGAAAAATGTATTGAGCATATTATGTAAAAATACAACTCACTACTGCTAAAACATAAATTGATTTTATATTTTCCAGGCTCTCAGATACCATACATGCTATAGTATTCCCCTCAGCAGTAGGTAGATGCAACCTTGACCCCAGTATGAGGTGTGAGATTTTCCCTGGGAACCTCAGGAGACCATTCTGTGCTGCTGTTAAAGTCCCCACCCTTCTACGGGCCTGTCCTGGAGTAACTCAGGAACAATAAAGATCTCTCTTAGAAAATCAATTTGTTGGAGGCTGGGAGGATGTGAAAGCAGTGGGAATCAGTTCACTAATATGCTCCTGTGAGACCTACAAAGGTTCCCTGCAAAGAGGCCCTTTATCTTCCATCAGGGAATACTCTTTACTTCCAGAGGGCTGTTTATGTTTGGCTAAAGGTGTGGGCCTGTGTATTCATGCAAGACTTAATATCATTGAATAATTCTGCATTGTAAAAGCCTTCCTCCAACTTCTGCTGTCTGCACACATAAAAAAAGTAACTTGTTGGGGATCTAGTGTTGCTGCATTCCCCATATTTGAATTACACAAATAATTGAAAAGTTCCTTCAGACATCAATTCGGCAACAATAAAACAACAGTTCTCTTTGGATTTTATTTATCTCAGTACGATCTTTTAAAAATACTTTCTTGCCTTCTTGCACTGTATTGAATACACATCACTTAGCCATTTCTTAACTCAGTAGCATCATTTAGTAACTCAGTGCTCATTCTAGCTGTAATGACTGCAGTCGCCATTTGCTACCTTAAAGAGTGGCTGCTGCCCTCTGGGTTACCTCTAACAGCTCTTTTTACACACACACACACACACACACACACACACACAATGTAATCACTCTTCTTCCTGTTTGCTGGTTTCAACATTCGCTGGGCTTGGACACAATTATCCAGGCTATATAGTGTTAATACTATGTGTTAAGTAGGAGTCACAGATTCTGAGAAACCTCTCAAAAATAAATATCTTGACTAAGGTTCAGGGTGCCATCAGCAAAGACTAAGAAATTCTTAGTCTGGGAACAAGCATATAGAGAAACTATTTGGGTGGTGGAGTCTTACTATTGGCACATGCCTACAAACATACCTTGATATACCTCAAAATGAGAAAGCTTTCCGTGCAGCTGACCAAAGAGCCACAGTTTAATCACTTATGTGCACTTTCTCCAGGAGTGGTGGGGATGGCATGGATCAACCTTAGTCTTTATCTTGCAGGCAGAAGAGAAGAAAAGGGCTATAGATTGGGGTTCTGAGTACTTAACAACTCCAGATTCTATCACTTCTTTTCATATGGCCTTGGGAAAGTTGGAAACTCCTCGTCTATGACTCCTCTGTCTAAAGATAGAGTTATTACCTACTCCACTCAGGTAATGGATGTGAGAAGTCTTCATATAAATCTTTAACCCATGAAGTCCTGAGTTTTCAATTCTGTGGATATATCAATGAAATTGACACAGGTGTATAAAAATAGGCTTGAAATTATAATCTAGAGCTTGTATTAATTAACATTATTATATAATTTTATTACATACTCTATAATTATACATTGCTTACTGTATTTAAGGCTTTATAGATGTTCCACATCTGGGATTAGGGGGCAAAATGGTTAAGAATAAAATAGCTTTATAGTGGCCACATGCTGGGGTGCACCTTGGGAATATTGCATAAGAAGAACAACAAGCTATGGCACACAAATTGTGATTTTTCTCAACTACAACAAGCTTGTGGTGCTTGCTCTTTATTCTTAAGTTCTTCCCTTCCCCTTCAGTGTTTCCTTCACCTCCCTCTGCAGCCAGGAATTTTAAAAGAAAGTATAATGCCATTTCTTAAAAAGTATGAAATAATTTCCCCCCTGGTGGGCTACAATTATTAGTAGGCAGAGTTTCATTTCTCAGAAGATTACTAAATGCAGAAAGAGATGTGAACCACATTGACAGAAAGCATTCTCACCTGTGTCTCCATTATATCTCTATTATCATCAGGAAAACGATTGATGTGTTGGGTTGACCCATAAGAAACTGCCAATGTTACCCTTTGATGTGCAAACATGGCAATTTCCTCTGCGCAATCTAATGATTTCTGAGAGAAGAGAATTACACTCTTGGTTCTGGATTACCCAAGCAGTTTTTTTCCCCCCTCAGTACAATGCTGTGACTTTCATTTTTGTAGTGAAAACTCTAGGCTAAAAAAAACCTGTGGAGTGCCATTTAAGTAAATGGAGAGGTAACACATGCATCCTCCCTATTATTGTTTTGCCCATATTGAGGAGATACTGTTCTTTCTTGAATGTAGTTCAGCCTAGGAAAGAGAAGAGAATGGGAACTGGACTTGAATATTCTGTGCCACTTTAATATGATGCTCTCTCTACTTGACAACGAGGTTCTTAGAGGATTGTCTTCGAAGCCCTGCTGATCTGCTAAATAAATAATGCCCCGGACCTGCAGACTCTATATAAGATTCATCTGTAAGGGTCATAAATCTGCATTCCTCAGTAAGCACAGTCCAAGTGACTCAATCTTTATTTCAGATTGACCCATAAAAGCCATGTTCGGGGTGGCTGATTACAAGCTCATCATTTGATTTCAAGTTATGTCACCCTAAAGCAGGGAAAATTTCCTCACAATAAATCTCCCATTTTTAATTCAGAGCTTCAGCAGAAAAGCCTGTGTGCACAGCTGAGAGAAGAGGGTAGGGGTTGGGGCTGAGACTGAATAGAGTGAAGGCAGGGAGGCATCCTGTAGGGATGTAGAGGGGGCTGAGGCGTCAGGGAAGGAGGTGTTCTATTTGATCTCTCTCCGCCCTCTATCTCTGACCCCACACTAACCCTGTTGTTTTCTTTTAGTTAAGACTCAGCTCTGGTGGGGGTTGAGGAGTCTAGCATTGGGTTTTAGTCCCTGGAACCATTACATCTGCTAAAACTGGTTTTACAAAAGAGACCTAAGCAAAAGCACCGTGCTTCTGTTTGGGTCTTACTGAAGACAGCAAGGAGGATTAGAGCAGAGAAGGCAAATAATCAAAAGAGTTTTCCCTTGGCTCAGTGCTCAGCCCAGTGCAATCTCCATACAGCCCAAGGACTCTGATGCAAAAGAAGAAAAACAGAGGAAGAAAGGGAGTTAGGAGAAAAGGACAAAGGAGAGAAGGGAAGGCCATTTTCCCAATTTATTTGTGTGGAAATTAAAACCAGAACCCATGCTGTAAGATTTCTGTAGCCTTCAGGGAGAGTGTTAATGGGGAAAATAGTGCATAAAAATGCAGCTGATTGACATTAGCAGCCCTTTTCCCTTGAGATGCCCCTGCCCCAGGTGGCGACCACACACATGTACACACACATACACACACACGTGCGCATACAGAGGCGCATCCGCATTCACACATATGCATGTGTACAACTAGGCAGGAACACATACACACATGTAATCACACACCCACACAAACGTACATACAAACATTCATACAGATACAGACATATGCACTCACACCTGTCACATGGTCAGAGGCACACATACACCTAGCCACTCGTGTACACACACGCACACACATATACAATCACACCCTGCTGCATTCCTTCTGATTCGAGTGTTGCCCTTTGAAGTTGTCTTTGACCCTGATCAGTGGTGGGGTCTCCACAGGTGACCCCACTCTCATGCCCTCCATTCTCCAGCTGTCCTCAGGATCCTGATGCAGTCAGCTATCTCTGCTGGAGGTAAAAAGAGCATCTCCAGCCTTGGGATCAGGGCTGAAAGCAAGAGAGGCCTTCTTAAACTGATAAAGGTTTTGACAGGCTGGTTGGTCAGTGGGAAGGAACACTGAGCAGTCTGGTGAGAACTTTGGATGTGCCCTTGGTCCAGCCCCATCTGACATCCAAGGTCATCCATTTTACAAGTCTGGGTTCTCTGAGAAGTAGATGCCAAGACAGGATGAAACATGAAAGATATTTTTAGAGAAATGCTTTTAAAGAGGGCAGGGGATCTGGGGAAGGCTGGGAGACGTGACAGACCACTGTGCTCTCAGAACTTGATTGAAGGTGGGAGAGAGGGAAGCAGTGTTGTCTGGAAGCATCTTTTTGGATGGCAGTGCAATCTAGGGGATGTCCAGTCAGACCACCAGTGAACCACGGAGGCCTAGGCATCTTCATCACGTTAAGTCACTGGCTGGGAGTACTCTGACCCTGGGGCTATGGACCCAGTGACCTTTTGATCAGTAGGTAAAGTTTGTGTCACCTACCCAGTGAGTGGCCAGAGCCTCCCCTCCCTGCTGCCCTTGAAACTTCTGCTGAGCTAACAGAGAAGGAGGTAGATTGAACACTTAGCCCTTGTCAGAAGCAATAGCCCCAGTCAGTTTCATACTAAGTTGAAACAGAAAATCAGCAATTCTTTCAAGGACTAGTTTTCCCCAAAACTAAAAGGTCAATTCAGTCAGACAATCATTTGCTAACAAGATGTTTTCTCTGTCTGAATTCAAGGATTTTTTTTTTCTGTGTCTGGCTGGGCAGCATATAGGCACAGCTGTTATCAGCACTGAGAAATGTCGGGGTTCAGCTGTGACAGGGTTCATTTAGCTCGGGTTGGTGAGGGGAGCTCTAAATGTTACAAAGGGTTGGAGAATCATTTTCTGTTTTTTTTAAGATGAGTGATTCTGAAGGGCCAGACTTTGCAGTTCCAGTTTCCTAGATGCCTGGATCACTCTTTCCCCAACATCGGGTTGAGATCCATAAGAATAACTGATAAGGTCACAGGAAGGAGAAGAGCACCTACTGAAGGTCTGTGCACTGATGCCAAGGAAGTTCCAGAGATGTCTATACAAGCACAATGTTTAGCAAAACCACACCCCAATGCAGGTATCTGAGAAGGGTAGGTAGTCACCTTTCATTGTTTTTTACAAAATCTAACAGATATTTACATGTAATCTTATAATAAATAATAGAAATTTTTGGAGTTCAATTTCTAAAAGTTCAATTCATCATAGAAATCTAGAAAAAGCAGCTGAATATTTTGAAAGTGTCCAGTTGGTTTCTCTTTTGCTAAGACTATCTTGCAGTTGGCCTTTGATCCACACTAATTCAAGTAGAGGCAGAGGATCCTATGGAGAATTGCATGCTAAAGTCTGATTCTACCACCATCTTGCCTATCTCAAAAAGAGATAGACTTCAGGAAAATAAAATTAGCAATAGGAGGAAACATTTGGTCAGGAGTTTAGTCTCCCTCCACTGGGTACAAAGCATATTTAAAGTTACCCTCCAGAGACTGGCTCAGCTGTATGGCCTTGGTTAGGAAGGGGAATGCTTTGCCAATTCTTAGAAACCAGATGCATTATTTAGCATGTGTTTACCAAAGTATGTTAAAACACTAGTTTAGTGCAATAAATTGTGAGAAGTATAAATCCATGTGAAAGTTTAGAGCTTCTCAGGAACTTTCTGTGGCCAGAGGTGGATTTTGCATCTTATGTAATATTAGAGTATGGTTTCATTCTTCAGGTAGTTCCAATTGAGATACAGATGCTTTATTCAGGATGAGTAGCTATCTCTCTAGGAAATTTTCTCAGCTCAAGATTCAATGGAATATGCCCTTTTGCTGCATTGCAGCATCCAGAACATTGCAAGTTCTATGTAGGACAATATTGCCCATATTTCATTAGTAGACTAATGATAGATGACTAGATCCTTGTGCATAAAACATTTATATTTTATTTTCAGAGTTTGGGATTGAAAGTGGGTCAAATCACAGAGAGCTGCTCTACAAACTAATGAGCTTACAAAATCCAGATCCTCAGAAATCATGCTTGCAATGGTTTTAATGAATGTTCCACAGGGAAAATGCACCAAGATTTTTCATTTAAATCAGGCAGTGACTAAACTTAGGTCAAGTTAGGTAAAATTTTCTCCATTATGCAGACTATTAAACTTGCATCTGCATGTCTTTGATTCTTTTGATTCTTTTTTCAATTGCAATGGTTGATTTTCCTCTTTGAAAAGGAAGATAAAGGTGAAGTCCAAATGTTTTCTGCTGCCTTGTGGGAGCCAGGCTGAGGAGTTTGGTGAGAGTGACTAAATAGAGGTTCCCATTTTATTTTGAAATATTAATGAAAACTTGAGATATGGTGAGGGAACAAATTAGGAGGTGACTGCCACTCAGGAAGTAGGTTTTTATAGTTTCCCCCAAAAAGCATGCCATGATATAAAATGCTACACAGGAAAGCACCAGGGTTACCAGTCAGGGGGCAGGTGGAATGAGGAAAAAATGTGGACAAGAGCCTTTATTGTGGTTTCCATGGAAGGAACAAGTGAGGCAGAGTAAGCAGGTTTAGGATTGGCTAGCTTGGATCATTTCCATGGATTCTGAGGCATAGGGGCTGTCCCTAAGTTTTTGGCACTTGGTTGTGGGATGCTTAGGACAGGTGGATAGTAGCCCTGGAGTAGAGTGTGAGAACCCAATAAAGAAGGTTGTTGGAGTGTGGGCTCTGGATTGGTTGTATTATATTTGAAAATTATATTTATAGGTAAGGTTTTTTTTTTTTTTGGTACTGGAGATTGAACTCAGGGGCACTCGGCCACTGAGCCACATCCCCAGCCCTATTTTGTGTTTTATGTAGAGACAGGGTCTCACTGAGTTGCTTAGTGCCTCGCCATTGCTGAGGCTGGCTTTGAACTCGCGATTCTCCTGTCTCAGCCTCCCTAAGTGCTGGAATTACAGGCTTGTGCCACCGCGCCTGGCTTATGGGTAAGTTTTTTACTCTCTAGAAATTGGCTGACCCTAGAAGGGGCATTTCAAAGCATCAGAATATAGAAAATGAAAGTCATGCTGTATATACCTCCCCAACTCAAACTCCAGTGTTCTATCAAACAAGATAAGTAAGGATTTAGGGTTACGCTTGCATTCAAAGAAACCTCCACAACTGGGAAATTTTCATGGTAGTAAAACCAAGGAATCACAGAACTTTATCCTCACATGGAAGTCTATGAACCTGTAGTCCAACAGCTACTTCTGGTCATGCCATTGTGAGAGCCATGAAGAAAGGTTTGTAGAATGAAGTAGACAGTTGAGCAAGGTGCAAGAGAGAAAGAACATAGGTAGAAAAAAATTAGGATAGATGAATGGATAAAGAAGCTGTGGTATATATACACAATGGAATATTACTCAGCAATAAGAAAGAATAAAATTATGGCATTTGCAGGTAAATGGATGGAGTTGGAGAACATCTTGGTAAGTGAAGTAAGCCAGTCTCAGAAAACCAAATGCCAAATGTACTTGTTGATAAGTGGATGCTGATCCATAATGTGGGGAAGGACATGGGAACAATGGAGGAACTCTGTTCACAGGGGTGTAAGGGGGGAGGAGGCATGGGGACAGTAAAGATGGTGGAATATGATGGTCATCATAGCCCTAGCTTTATGTATGACTGCATGTATGTTGTGATTCTATATCACTTACAACCAGAGAAATGAAATGTTATCCTCTAAAATAGTAATAATAATAACAATAAAATTTTTAAATTTGGAAAAAAAATTAGGAAACATTTTTTCAGGTGAATCATCCCAAGAAAATACACATTGCAGGAATAATGTTTCAATTACTAGATAATGCCAAACTTTATAGAACCTGATCTCTACTGTTAGCATTGGTGACAAGTGACTTTTTGGGGAGAACTTGTCAGTTGCTTAAAAAAAGGCAAAAGTTAGCTTCCATAAAGCCTTCAGTATTATATGGTATCTACCATTCTCCCTTTTCTTCCACATGCCTGTAATGGGCTAAGCAGGTGTCTCTGGGTGGTTATCTGTTCTTGGCTAATTATAGAGTAAAGGGATTTTAAAGTTTTACCAAAAGACATTTATAGACAGAATTCTTTTTTCTTTTTCCCTGTGGGAAAAATGGGGCTAATCTAATGCCTAATTAGAAAATTATGTATGCAGGAAAAGAAAGATCCTGACAGCATATCTGTAGGGAAAGACCCCCTTCTTACTGGCATCAAACAGCCACGCCATCACTTATTTTTGTTACCTACTTGATAACCAAGAATTATCCTTCATTTTTCTCCCCAGCATCTTGTGCATGCTAAGCAAACACTGTACCACTGAGCCACATCCTCAGCTTTCCTGGAGTTATCTTGGCAACAGTAAACAGTTATCTTTCCTTTGTGTTCCTGCTACACAGAGTACTGTGCACATCTTGCAATAGGTAGTTTTTAATCAATTTATCCAATTTATCCAGCTTTGTATTTTGTCAAAACAATTGCAAAATGTTGTCCTTTTTAATTGTGGATAGTCGACAATGGAGAGAGAAGTCAGGCTTACTGTTATATTTTTGCATTTGGAATGTCCCCCAAAAGCTCATGTGTTGAAGGTTTGGTTCTCAAAGCAGCAATGATCAGAGGTGGAGCTTTCAGAAATGATTAGATCATGAGGGCTCTGACCCCCCCCCCATGGATTAATCCATTTAATCCATTGGGGGAGGTGAATGGATTACTGGGAGGTGAATGGATTACTGGGAGGTGGTGGAAAATGTAGACAGGTGGGGTGTGGTTAGAGGAAGTAGTTTACTGGAAGTGTGATCTTGGGGAC
Organism: Geosciurus inauris; assembly: GCA_004024805.1. Taxonomy (NCBI): domain Eukaryota; kingdom Metazoa; phylum Chordata; class Mammalia; order Rodentia; family Sciuridae; genus Geosciurus; species Geosciurus inauris. Next base: position 7,985 of record PVHX01010077.1, on the reverse strand, counting down.
TATATTTTGTCCCTGGCTCCTACCCTCTCTCTTTCTTTCTGCTTCCTGGCTGCCATGAGCTGAGTAGCTTCCTTCTGCCACACCTTTCTGCCATGATATTCTTCCTCAGCTCAGGCCCAAAGCAATGGAATCAACTGATCATGGACTGAAACCATGAGCCTAATAAACCTTTCCTCCTCTAAGCTGCTCTTAACAGGTGTTTTGGTCACAGCAATGAAAAACTAATATACCTGCCCAAGTTCAAATAAGTTCAAATCCTTGGTGAGCCACTTATCAGTTGGACAAATTTGAAAAATTTACTGAACTTTCCAGAATCCCAGTTTCATCCTCAGTAAAATAAGCATAACAGCACCCATACCACCCAACCCATAGCACTAGGGTGGTCAAATGGTAGTGTTCATGTAAACATCTACCATTATATACATGTATTTTTAGTATTTTTTAACTTTTCTACACCAAACAGCATGCAAAAACATTTTAATAAAAAAGACATTTATCATCAGTCTTAATAGTCTATACTATAGTAATAAGTGCAATTTCAAGGAGAAATATTTTAGGAGAAATTCATCTCCCCCCTAAAAATGTTAGGAATATGGAATGATCTGCTTGACTAAATGTTGTGTTCATAGTTACGTCTGAGGCATTTGAGGATGTTTCAGGGAAGTTAGTAAGTGCTTAAAGTCCTCATGGTCAACTTGAACTATTTCCCCAGGTAAAGACATTGGCAGGCATTGACATGTGGATTCAGAATCTGAAAGTGACTGTGGTTTCTCCTCTGTCTAGTAAGAGACTGTGCTAGCTTTCTTTATTTTGTCAATGATTATAGAAGAAATAGAACAGAAAAAAGTTTTGTCCTGCTGTTTTGGCTAAACTTCACATTGGAGCAGACATTCATGCTGGTTCCAAGAATGAATGAAATGATTACTCAAACATTTACTTCCTTGTATCTTGGGTCTGTAGATTTATCATTTGAAACTCTGAACTGAATGATCTGCTGTCATGTGTTTCCTTCCAACACTGACTTGTGCTTGGTAAAGAGTTTTGTTTGAGGACTGGGTTTGTGGCTCAGTGGTAGAATGCTCGCTGTGCACGTGTGAAGCACTGGGTTTGATCCTCAGTACCACACAAAAATAAATAAATAAAGGTATTGTGTCCATCTACAACTAAAAAAATTTTTTTTTTAAAAAGTGTCTTGTTTGAGATCTTCCTCAGTTCAACTACAAACCATACAGGTCATAATAGTGAATACATATCAAGTATTTATTAGGATCCAGATATTGTTCTGAGAACTTGACATCTATCAACTCATTCAGTAGCCCATAAGGGTAAGACTGTTGATACTAATAGCACTCATATTTGCCCAGATGAGAGGTCCAATGCTTGACTGAGAAGAGGAAGCTGTGCTGAGCCACCAGTGTACCTCTGTTTGACACATGATTCTACAAAGGTTGGGAATAGTCTCCTGATTTCCTTTTTCAAAGCCAAGCAAAAGGACTCAAGCAGAATTTCAGCTCATGACCTTGGTACTATTTAGTATGACTCTAATTTGTTTGTCTTGGACTTCACAAATGGGTTGTGAAAGAACTCCTGCTCTATCTGTCTAAAAGGTCTAGTGTGTTGGGTTGGGGATGCAGCTCAGTGGTAGAGCATTCATGTAGATGTGAAAGGTCTGGATTCCATCCCCAGTACTACAAGGAAAAAAAATTACAATGGGTTCATGTGGATTTATAGTACCTAGTACTTAGCCTTTCCTGGGGATGTCTTCCCTCCTCAACTACCCACCCATCCCTGTTCTGAGAGGATGCCCTCAAGAGCTGTGTGGCTGGTAGACAACACTAGAGCAAAGGACCCTGGGAAGTCTCAGAACTACATCTCTTATATCAACCTTATTCTCTCCTACAACTTTCCTTAGGTAGCTGGGTCTATGCTCACCACTCCACCTGCGTCCTCAAGCTTATGTCATAGCTCACTGGGCAGCCATCTCCAGGGATAAAGGGACCTTCTCCTTAGCTCCAGTTAGGAAAACCCTCAGAAAGGGCTCTGCTTGGTTGCATTTGGCATTTATTCCTTTCTCTGGACCAATCACAATGACCAAAGAAGCAATGGATCATTTTTGGTCCAGACCATGTTTCCACCTTTGATCAATTACTGTAGCCATGGGAGTGAGTTTACATCAGAAAGTACAGCCATCATTTGGATGACAAGGCTAGATGAGGAGTAAGTGGTCTAGATATACCCATGAGAGAGAGGCCGAGTTGCAAAAGACAGAATGAATAGATGGGTGGGTAGAATAACAATGTGAATCATAGATATAGAAAAATCAGGTTCCTCAGAGTGAGGCAAACTGAAAGCACTGATGTTCTGCCCAAATCAGCTGGAAGTTTTGCATAAAGGGTATGTAAGTGTGAAGGAGTGATCAAGGAGTATATAGAAGCTGAGAATTCTCACCATAGGGCCTTCAAATATGATGTCTCCTTCATAAGGTAGCTCAGTCTTTTGCATTCTGCAGATTCCGAGGTAGATATTATCTCCAAAGGGAGTTCCTTTCTGAGCCCTGACCTAGGCAAGGTCCCTGTCTTTTCTTCTTGCCCATAGAGCTCTTTTTCCTTTAAAGCATTTATAATAAGTTTTAGTCATATGTTGAATTGTTCATGTACTTGTTCCTTGCCTGTCTTCTCACTGGTCTATGTCTATTTGGTTCCCCTGTATATCTTCAGTGCTTATCCACTACCTGGCAATCAGTAGTCACTCAATAAATATTGGAGGAATAACAGAGAGGCCTTGTGCAAATGATGGTGTTAGATAGAGATCAAAAGCAAATGGAGTCTGCCAGTGTCGGGAGGGGAGAAGATATGCAGAGGAAAGACACAGGGGCCTAAGAATCGGTGGAAATGAGAAGAAAGAGCAAGAGGCAACTAGGCCAACTTACTGCCCTCAAGAATCCCAGGAAGTGGTGTTGAGAGTATTGGGTTTCCCACCCCATGTGAGGTGAGGATTCACCTAGACCCGTTCACCCACATGTATTGGCACAGCATGACTGCTCTGTAGCAGAACCTCATGGCTGTGGGGAGGTGGTTTTTAGAATGTCTGACAGAGATGCCAGGGGAGCCACTGTGTTTCACCTCTGCATTCTGGACTCGTTTCCATTCTCCTCCACCTTCTTCCCACAGGTATTTGAGGCATTGTGGTTGTCTGCACTTATCTCCCACAGCACCATTCCAGAAGATTCGCCACTGTCATTTTAGCACAGAAGGTGGAGGCCTGTGAATGAGGCCATCACAGGGGCCAGCTATATTTTCAGAACAATATTCTGTGCACCAGTCTCACTTCCAAGTGAGCTAATGATGGTTTTCCCTGGAAGGCGTCAGTATCAGCATGCCCAGGGCTCTCCTTGCTTCAAGGTTGAACTCACTGGCCCTGTGTTCTTGAGAACAAGAAATAATAATTGAAGAAAAGAGGTCAGTCAAGTTTGTCAAGTCCCCAGTGTCTGGGCACTGTGCACTCAGCTGCAAAAGGAAGATGTTGGCCTTCAAGCATGTCAAAGTGGCTTTTCACTATTCCAGGAGGGGAAATTGAACTTTTAAAAGAAGGTCTTTATTTCAGGGAGACCTGGTTTGTGCAGTCACTATTTTTGAGTACTATAAAAAGGTGGTCTTGAAGATCTTCAATCTTAGCTCCCTTGAACCACTTCCAGTTTGGGTGATAGTAGGTGTAGACAGCATGCTACTTATTGACCTCTGCACCCTGCATCCCCGCATGGCAGGCAGTATAGACAACAAGCCTTTCACTGATCTCTGCATCCTCCATCTCCACTGAGAAATTTGTAGCCTTCAATTCCTGGCTACCAGATGCTCTTTAAATCATGCTCAGAGCAGTGCATGGTTAAGGTGAAGATATCCTTTCATTGTGACTTTCTGAAATGCAAAGTAGACTCCCAGAAAATAAGTCTTATTGTCTTCAAGTTGGCATCCTTTGCACTATACATATTCTCCTATTCACCTGTGTGCCCATCTCCACCTGCCTTGCCCCTGCCTCTGCCTCCCATCTAGGCCTGACACCCCCATCACACTGTGTCTGCTATCATGTTGATGACCTTCATCCCTTGCTGAGCAAAGTGTGTGATATCACCAGGCAGCCATCCCAGGTCTGAGGATCTAGCTTCACTCATCCCTGTCTGTGTTCTTTTACCTCTAAGGCCTGTCTGTGTTCTTTTACCTCTAAGGCCGTATACAAGGAATATGACACCAAATTTTTTTCTTTGAATTTTTGCTGATTTAAATTATTTTTTTATGTAAGAAAAAAAATTATACATTGAAAGAATATCCTCCCCAAAAAACAACAACAAAATTCAAAACAGGTGGATTTAGCTGGGTTCCTCTAGCTCAAGAGATGTATTTGTGACACCCTTGTAAATATGTATATTTTATACAAAATTTTTGGCACATATAAGTTACTCCTTAGGGACCCACAAAAAATGATTATTAGTAATATCCTGAATTCATCAAAAAGAAACCCGAACTCATTTTCTTCCAAGAACTCCCAAATCTCTTACATTCTTTCTTTTTATTTCTCCATAAATTGTGTCTTCTTAATTATTAATCTGGCTTCTGAACAATGAGGTAAGAGAAAGATGGCAGTCACAACTGCCATTTCCATATTTTTCTAACCAGAAGAGATTTGTTTACTTTGAAAAATCCAGAAATAGTTCCTGGAGGAGAAGCCTCAATGAGTTACTCTTTAAAGCATGAGGAGAATTTTAGGAACAAGAGATACCTCATGGCTCAAGATACAATGTCGTCACAGGAAGAAGGACAGTGGGGGTGGTGTCCAGGGCTCCAGTGGGTGTCTGCTAGAATGAATGGAAGATGGACTTCAATGGAGGGTGCTGAGTGTGCACCAGGCAGCGGCAGCCTCAAGAAGCATCTGGAAGCAATGGACTATGCTTTTGTCTTTGTGATTGCTGACTGATGGGGGTTTTAGGTGGATGGTTTGAGAGAAAACGTATTCGCTCTCTGAATGGGAAGAAGGCTGGCCTCAGAGATTCCACAAACACTGGTATTCACATCACATACCTGCAGCTACATTTTATGCAAAGCTGTGGAATCACAGCTAGGTAGGGCTGGTTTTGAAATCTCAGCTGGGATTCTTTAGCCTTCTAGCTGTCTTAAGAAGCCAGAGATGGGTTGACCTTCTGAAGAGGCTGGCCTCCTCACACAGTAGGAGTCTGTGTCTGATTCAAGCTCTAGTACTGAGAGACTCTGTGACCTTGGTTAATACCTCATCTTCCTGGAGCTTGGCATCCCACCTAAGGGCTGGAAGTAATGACTGCTGGAACCCCAACACCAAGCACAATACCAGCACAGCCTGCTCTGGACTTGCCACTCTTTAAGGGACATTGTGCATCCAAAAGCAGAGGACCAAAGAGCAGTTAAGGCATATATACACACATGCACACACATACACACACACACACACACATACACACTTTAAATAAACATAATTAAATGTTTGTATGTGACATTTTAAATTAATAAACTATTTTCAGAATGGTTTTAGATTTATAGAATAGTGAGTGGAAAATGCAGAAGGTTTCCATATACTCCATCACTCTCATCCCAGTTTCCACTATTATTAACATCTTACATTACTGTAGTACATTTATTATAACTGATGAACAAATAATGATATATTATTATTAACTAAGCTCCATAGTTTACATTAGGGTTTATTCCTGGTATATAGTTGTATGGGTTTTGCCAAATGCATAATATCCTTTATCCAACATTACTATATCCTACACAATAATTTCACTGCCATAAAAATCCTTGTGCTTGGCTTACTTATATTCCCCCACCTCGACTAACTCCTGGAAACCACTGATCCTTTTTTTATGTCTTCATAGTTTTACTTTTTCCAGAATGTCATATGGTTGGAATCATACAGTGGGATTGCTGTAGCCTTTTCAGATTGGCTTCTTGCACTTGGTAATATGAACTTTAGTTTCTTCCATATTGTTTTTGGTAGTTTATTTCTTTTAATCACTGAATAATATTTCATTGTCTGTGTATAACACAATTCATTTACCCATTTATCTACCAAAGCACATGTTGGTTGCTCCCAAGTTTTGGCAATTAAGAACAAACTGCTATGAACATTCTTGTGTAGGTTTTTGTGTGAATATAAGTTTTCAACTCATTTGGGTAAATACCACAGGGCATAATTACTGGATCATCTAGTAAGTGTATGTTTCATTTTGTAATTAATTGTAAAAGCTGTACTATTTTGCATTCCCACCAGCAATGAATGGGAATCCTGTTGCAGCGCACCCTGGCTAGCATTTGAGACTGTCAGTATATTGGATTTGAGCCATTCAAATAGCTGTGTAGTTATCATTATTGTTTCAATTTGCATTTTCCTAATGACATGTGATGTATCAATTTTTCATATGCTTATATGCCATCTGTGCATCTTCTTTGGTAAGGTGTCTTTTCAGATCATTTGACCATTTTTTAATTAGTTTATTTTCGTATTGTTAAGATTTGAGAGTTCTTTTATTTCACATGTTAGACCTTTATCAGATATGCAATTTTCAAATATCATCTTCCAGTCCATAGTTTGTCTTTTCCTTCTCTGAGAAGTGTCTTTCACAGGACAGATTTTAATTTTAATGATGTTAAATTTATATTTTTAATTCTTTATCTTATTGAGAAGTAATCACCAAACCTAATGTCACCTAGATTCTCTTATGTTTTGGAGCTTTATAGTTTTTCACTTTTATAGCTAATCTGTGATCCATTTTGAGTTAATTTTTGTGAAAGGTATAGTATCAGTGTCTATGTTCATTTTTTTACATGAGGCTGTCAAGTTTTCCCAGAACTATTTATTGAAAAGTCTGTTCTTTCTCCATTAAATTGCCTTTGATACCTTGTCAAAGATCAATTGACTGTATTTGTGTGAGTCTATTTATAAGTCCCTATTTAGTTCCATTAATCTATTTTTCATTAATACTACACTGTTGTGATTACTATAGCTTTGTAGTAAGTATTAAAGTTAGGAAATGTCAGTCCTTTGCCTTTATTCTTTTCCAGTATTGTGTTGGACATTCTAGGCCTTTTTTCCTTACCATGCAATCATTTTGTTTATATATACAAATTGACTTGCTGTGATTTTGAATAGGATTACATTGAAGCCATGGATTAAATCTGGAAGCATCAATATCTTAACAATATTGAATCTTCCAGTCCATGAACATGGAATATCTCTCCTTGTTTCTAAACTCTTCTCTGATTTCTTTCATCAGTTTTGCACTTTTAAATATAGATCTTATACATAGTTTATTAGATGTATACATAGATTTATTTCTTATTTTTCTGGTGATAATATAAATGAAATGAGGTTTTTACTTTCCAATTCAAATTGTTCACTGTCAGTGTATATAGAAAAACAATTAACATTTATATATTAATCTTGTATCTTACAAGCTTGCTATAATTACTCATGAGTTACAAGAAATTTTTGTTTTGTTGTTGATTCCTTAAATTTTCTACATAGACAGTCATGTAATTTGTCGAGAAATTTTTTTCTTTCCTTTCCAATTTGCATCTCTTTTATTTATTTTTCTTCTTCTATTTCATTGCTAGGAGACTACTAGTGTGATGTTAAGAAGTAACATCCTTTCATATTTCTAGTCTCAGGGAAAAGCATGAAGTTTCTCACCATTACAAAGACCCCTATGTGATTAGGAGTAGTAAGTGCTCTACCCACGTTCTTTTGGCACCCACTCTTCTTTTTTTTTTTTTTTTTTTGGTACCGGGGATTGAACTCAGGGGCACTCGACCACTGAGCCACATCCCCAGCCCTATTTTGTGTTTTATGTAGAGACAGGGTCTCACTGAGTTGCTTAGCGCCTCGCCATTGCTGAGGCTGGCTTTGAACTCGCGATTCTCCTGTCTCAGCCTCCCTGAGTGCTGGGATTACAGGCTTGA
>PVHX01010076.1:21585-72463 GCA_004024805.1 Geosciurus inauris | reverse complement strand
GAACTCAGGGGCACTCAACCACTGAGCCACATCCTCAGCCCTATTTTGTGTTTTATGTAGAGGCAGGGTCTCACTGAGTTGCTTAGCACCTCGCCATTGCTGAGGCTGGCTTTGAACTCGCGATTCTCCTGTCTCAGCCTCCCTAAGTGCTGGGATTACAGGCTTGAGCCACCGCGCCCGGCTTGCTTTTCCTGTTTCTATAAAGAAAGATGTTGGGGCTGGGATTGTGGCTCAGTGGTAGAGTGCTTGCCTCGCATGCGTGAGGCACTGGGTTCGATCCTCAGCATCACATAAAAATAAATAAAATAAAGATATTGTGTCCACCTACAACTAAAAAATGTTTAAAAAAAAAAAAAGAAAGATGTTGGGATTTTAATTGGAATCGTATTGAATCTGTATAGCGCTTTGGGTAGTATGGCCATTTTGATGATATTGATTCTGCCTATCCAAGAGCACGGGAGGTCTTTCCATCTTCTAAGGTCTTCTTCAGTTTTGTTCCTAGTATTTTGAGGAACCTGCATACTGGATTCTATAGTGGTTGTACTAATTTACAATCCCATCAACAGTGTAGAAGGTTCCTGTTTCTCCACATCCTTTCCAGCATTTATTGTGTTGTGTGTGTGTGTGTGTGCGCGCGCGCGCTGCCAATTAAACCCAGGGCCTTGTGCGTGTGAGGCAAGCACTCTACCAACTGACCTGTATCCCCAGGCCCCTTATCATTTGTAGTCCTGATGGCTGCCATTCTAACTGGAGTGAGATCAAATTTCAGTGCAGTTTGGATTTGCATTTCCCTAATTGCTAATGATTTTGAACATTTCTTCATATTTTTCTTGGCCATTTGTATTTCTTCTTTTGAGAAGTGTCTGTTAGTTCATTTGCTCATTTATTAATTGGGTTATTTTGGGGGGTGTTAAATTTTTTGAGTTCTTTGTATAGTCTGAATATTAATCCTCTATCAGAAGAGCAGCTAGCAAAGATTTTTCTCCCATTCTGTAGGTTCTCCACTTTTTAGTTGTTTCTTTTGACATGCAGAAACTTTTTAATTGGATGCCATCCCATGTATTAACTCAGCACTATCTCCTGAGCTTTCGGGGTCCTATTGAGAAGTTGCTGCCTATGCCTGCATGTCACTGCTGACCCTACATTTTTTCCTGGAATTGCATGGTTTCTGGTCTAATTCTTAGGTCCTTGATGTATTTTATGTTGTCTCACGTGCAGGGTGAGTGAGTGATAATGATCTAGCCTCATTCTTCCACATGTGGATAACCAGTTTTCCCAGTACCCTTTGTTTAAAAAAAAAAAAAAATCTTCTCTTCTCTCCAGTGTGTGTTTGGCACCCTTGTCAGGGACCACGTGGTCGTGTGTGGGTTTGTCCTCTAGTCTGCACCACTGGTGTGTGGCTGTTCTGATGACAGTTCCATGCAGTTTGTGTCACAATAGCTCTGTAGAATAATCTGAAGTCAGGTATTTTAATTCCTCTAGCATTGCTTTTTTCATTTAGAATTGCTTTGGCTATTCTGTCTCTTATTCTTCCAACTTAATTTTAAGACTTTTTTCTAGTTCTGTGAAGAAAACTGGTATTTTGATGGGGATTGCATTGAATCTTTTTATTATTTTTGGTAGTATGGCCATTTTAACAATATTAATTCTGCCTACCCATGAACCTGGGAGGTCTTTCTTCTGAGGTCTTCTTCAGTTTCATTTTTCAATGATAGTTTTCATTGTAGAAGTCTTTTCATCTCCAGGTTTAGATTTATTCCTAGGTATTTTGTTTTTTTAAGGCCACTGTGAATGGGATTATTTTCCTGATTTCTTTCTCAGCAGATTCATTATTGGTGTATAGGAAAGCTGTTGATTTCTGTATGTTAATTTGTACCTGCCACTTTACTGAATTTGTTTATTAGCTTTAGAAGTCTTTTTGTAGGGCTTTTTGGGTCTTCTATATAGAGGATCATATCTTCTGCAAACAGTGGTAATTTTACTTCTTCCTAATTTTTCTTTTTATTCTCTTCCCTTGACTAATTGCTCTGACTAGAATTTCTAGTACTCTGTTGAATAAGAGTGATCAAAGTGGACATCCTTGTCTTGTTCAGATTTTAAAGGAAATGCTTTCATTTTCTCCCCATCTACTATGAGGTTGGCTTGGGTTTTTTGTTTGGTTTTGGTACCAGGGATTGAGCTCAGGGGTACTTGACCACTGAGCCACATCACCAGCCCTATTTTGTGTTTTATTTAGAGACAGGGTCTCACTGAGTTGCTTAGTACCTCGCGGTTGCTGAGGCTGGCTTTGAACTTGGAATCCTCCTGTCTCAGCCTCCCAAAGTGCTGGGATTACAGGTGTATGCCAACGCGCCCGGCAGCTTGGGGTTTTTTTTGTATATAGCTTCTGTGATATTGAGGTAAGTTCCTTCTATCCCTAGTTTCAGTTCAGTGTTTTTATCATGAGTGGGTGATGAAGTTTGTTGCTTTCTCTGCGTCTTTTGAGATGACTGTGATTATTTTATGTCCTTATTTCTATTTATGTAGTGAATTAATTTATTGATTTGTGTATGTTAAACCATTCTTGCATCCCTGGGGGGAAATCAACTTGGGCATGAAATACAATCTTCTTAATATGTTATTGAATATGATTTGCTAATACTTTTTAAGGATTTCTGCATCTGAGTTCATTAGGGATGTTGATCTGTAGTTTTCCTTCCTTGATGTGCCCTTATCTGGTTTTGGTATGAAGGTGATCCTGGCTTCATGGAATGAATTTGGAAGTGTTCTGTCCCTTTCTATTTCATGGAATAATTTTAGGAGAATTGGCATTAGTTCTTCCTTGAAGTACTGGTAGAATTCAACTGAGAATCCATCTGGTCCTTGGCTTTTCTTTGTTGGAAGACTTTTTGTTACTGTTACCGTTTTTTGTTACCGTTCTATCTTTTTTTTTTTTTTTTAATTTTTTTTTCATTTGTAGATGGACACAAATATCTTTATTTTTTTATGTGGTGCTGAGGAGCGAACCCAGTGCCTCACGCTTGTGAGGCAAGCGCTCTACCACTGAGCTACAACCCCAGGCCCTGTTCTATATTATTTCTAGTTATTAGTCTGTTTAGATTTTCTGTGTTCTCTTGATTCAATTTTGGCAGGTTGCATGTATCTAGAAATGTTTCTATTTCTTCTAGGTTTTCCAATTTATTAGAGTAGAAGTTTTCAAAAGAATCTCTAATGATCTGCTGAATTTCTGTAATGTCTGTAGTGATTTCTACCTTTTCATCTCTAATTTTATTAATTTGGGTCTTTTGTTTTTAGTTCGGCTAAGGACTTGCCAATCTTGTTTATCTTTGTTTCACTTATTTTTGTATTTTTCTTAATTTTCAATTTCATTGATTTCAGCTCCAATCTTAATTATTTCCTTCCCTTTACTGGTTTTGGAATTGGTCTGTTCTTTTTCAAGGGCCTTGAGATGCATCTTTGGGTTTCTTATTTGGGATCGTTCTGGTTTTCTCACGTAGGCACTCATAGCTACACTTTCTTCATGGTGCTGCCTTCATGGTGTCCCAGAGGTTCTGGTGTGTTGTGTCACTATTCTCATTTGAGTCTAAGAATTTTTAAATTTTTCCTGATTTCTTCTATCATCCATTCATCATTCAAAAGTGTGTTGTTCCATGTCTGTGTGTATAGTTTCTATACAGTTCTTTTGGTGTTTACTTCTAATTTCGTCCCATTATCATCAGATAAGATGTAAGGAATTATATCAGTGTTTTTATTTGCTAAGAGTTTCTTTGTGGACTAAAATATGTTCTGTTTTGGAGAATTTTCCATGAATTCCTGGGAAGAAAGTGTATTTGGCTGTTCTCAGATGAAATGTGCTATAGATGTCTGTGAAGGCCATTTTACTTACATTTTTTAGAGCCTCAGCGTCTTTACTGAGGTTCCGCCTGGGTGGCCTGTGTAACGGTGAGAGGTGTGTGCTGACAGCACCCAGGATTGTGGACGGGGGTCCCACTGAGGCCTCCACCTGAGCAGTGTCTGTTTTGGGTGACGAGGTGCACGCTCTTTGACACGTGAATACTTACTGTCATTGTGTTTTCTTGTTGGATTGTCTCCTCGACCACTGTGGTGTGAGTTTGTCTCTTCTGATTAGTGCTGGTTTGCCTGCTGTCAGATGTGAGGGTAGTGATTCCTGCATGTTCTGTGGCTTTCCTGGTCCCATCTGGGCAGCAGGGCAGACTTCCCCACCACCTTTCCTCATGTGTTCACTCTTTGCTCCTGAGAGCTCACTAACACACGTTGTGTGGGTTTTCTAATGAGGTGGCAGATCACCACTGGGATACTTACCCAACTATTCAGAGAAAAAGATAGCAAGGAAGTAAAAAATAAATACGTCGGTCATGTTTGGAATTGTTCATTTATATATCTTTAGTCATTGATACTCCTGCATCATATTAAGCTCTAGGATTGCTTATCTTATATAATGAACCCAGGGCCTTGCACAGTTGCCTTTCTGAAGTTAGGATTATTTAAATTTTTCAGTCAGCTTTTTTTTTTAAACATTCATTTCTTAGTTGTAGGTGACAGAATAGCTTTATTTTATTCTTACGTGGTGCTGAGGATCGAACCCAGTGCCTCCCACGTGCTAGGTGAGCACGCTACCCCTGCGCCATAACCCCAGCCCTTGAGTCAGCTTTTGACAAAACAGTTTTTAAAGGAACACACATTCTGAAAAGCGCTCCTATCCTAAGTGTATGACCCACTAAATTTTTTAAATGAGTACTTTGAGTAATCAGCATCCAGATCAAAAAGTGGAATATGACTGATGTCCTAGAATCTGCCCTTGTTTCCTCCCACTTGGAGAGCCCACCTTCTCACAGGTCCTATTGTCCTGGCATCTGTAACTATAGACCTTGCTTGTTTTAAAAATTTTATCCCTCAATAGCTCATCCATCTTTTGGGCTGTATGGTATTCCATTGTTTGAACAGGACAGTTTCTCCAGTTGGGTGGTTTCCAGCTTAGATCTGTGGAGAACAGTGCTGCGATGAGAATTCTCCACATCTGCTGGTGACCCTAGTGTCCCCTTGTCTCAGCCAAGTGTCTGCAGTGGGAATTGTGGAGCACAGGCTGTTTCTGTAGTATTTTCCTAGATTCACTGGCCTACTTTGAGTAACATTGTCACTTTTTCCTTTTATTTTAGAGCACTTCCAGTGCTGGTGGATTCAGATGAGGTAAGATATGTTTTTGTTTATTTCCTTAGAGCTGTTATTGTCACAAAATAGAAGTGTATTTCAGAAAGAAATTCTGAAATTTACCTTTTAAAATGGGCATCAGTTGGGCAGACACTATAGACTGATTTGGTGTAAAGGACTTGGGGGCGGAGTCCTCATTTCAGACAGAAACAGATAAATGCTTGTTGGTATGAAAGAAGGGGAGGACCATTTTATGAGACGCAAGTCAGTGATTTACTAAGACCTGTGTCTAGGTAGGAGTTGAGAAGAGTGCAGATGGCTGTTCAGCCTCTGATGCTCATAGATGCTTTGCTGGGACACTGGATAAAGTTCCTAGTTAGTCTACTAGTTCTTCATTTACTAAGCAGGCAATCTGAATAGGGGGAGTGACTTGGGAAGTTTTGAGAGAAGTGAGGGGTCACTGGACGTTGAAGGTTGCCTCAAGGCAGGGCGAGGTCTGAAGTGTAAGAATTAAGGCTGGACACACACCAGAGTGGAAGGTCAGAGAGGCCCACCTGGGCTGTAGGAGATGAGCAGCTGCAGCTGTGTTCACTGGAGGGAGGCAGGAAAGGATTTTTGCACCAGTGTGTTGATCCGATTGGCCGGAGGGAAGGTTTGAGAAGGCCCTGCCACAGAACAACTAAACCTCAGGCCTTACAGCTCTGCCGAAAGATGCGCACAGAATTGCTTTTAAAAGGATGTGTAAATTACTCTCTTGATCATAACTGATTTCAAAAAATACATTGATTCGGTGAGGTGAGGCAGATCCTGGGTGAGCTGTGCCTAGCGATCCATGTTAGCTCCCTGTCTGCCCCTCCGTGGAGAATCTGAGCTTGCCATGTATTCTAGGTGACCAGAAGTTTTCCGACCCTTCAGCAGGTCATTGGTGCATTATTGGTGTGTGAGGGTTATACTTTTACTTTCTATGTCTGATACTTTCCCAAAATTGAAAACTTAAATTGTGATTTTTGAAAGATTAAAAAATTTTGTTATGGTTTTGGAAGCAGCATTTTGACACCATTTTTCTTCTCCTCCCAGGAAATCATGACCAGATCTGAAATAGCTGAAAAAATGTTCTCTTCAGAAAAGATTATGTGACCGGAACATGTATAAATAAAACCAAGCTCGCGCTAAAGGACTTGGGAGAGGTGAAGAGCTTGGTGGTGTCCTTAACAAGCTCTGGCTGCGCTGTCCTGGCGATCAGCTGTGAGAGCGAAGAGCACGGGTGGGGGACTCTGCATCCCGGAGTTGATTGCACGCCTGACGGAGTGGCTGGCTTGGGAAGTCACCTGAGAAGACCATGAGGAGGAGGGTGTGTTCACAGGTGCCTGTTGGTGACAGTGCCGGTCGTGGGGATTTGGGTTCTCTCCCTTTTCTCTGGAAAATAGGATACTTCCAGATTTATTTAAATTATATAAACTCTCCTACTATTCTTTTGACTCACCTTTGAAAAAGATAATGTGATTCTTCTGAAGTACAGCTTACCAGTATCCCCATCTTTTGGATTTATAATTACTAGATGCTGTGATAATGGTTATTGGTTTTGTTTTTATTTTTGTCACTTTTCTGCTGAAGTGATTTAACGGGATGTAGGCGTGTTTATCTGTCTCATTTGCCTTTTTATTTTCTGGTCTGCACAATGTCCTTTTTTGTAAGGACCGCCATGAGCACCAGATCATGGAGTCAGGTCTTCTCTGAGCTCAGGGGAACACAAGTGCACAAAGAGAAAAGTCTTAAGGTTGCTTCCAGGGGTTTGCTGTGCCACTGCCCCTCCTCGGGCCATGGGTACATGTGCTGCAGCTGAATCCACTGGGGCAGGTGGACACCTGGCCACATGGTGCCCCAAAGCACTTGCTGCTTGGCAGGCAGGGAGGCCCACTACTGCTGAGGCTTGTGGAAAGTCCATGTGTGTCTGTTAGCCGTCTCGGCATCCTCCAGCTCCTAATAAAACCCATGAAAGTGCAGAGGGCATCGCTGCTGCCCTTGTGATGGATTCACAGCCGTCAGCCATGCTTTGCTGCTTGTTTTGTCACATCTGTTGGTGACGTGTGGGTTCAGTTTTGTTTTTTTTAGTGTCTTTCTTTAAAACATGGAGCGCAGAGTGTTCTGACCTGACAGGCGGTTGAATGTATGATGAAGCTGTGACCTTTCGCTGCTTGCATGACCAAAGGTACGGGGCTGGCCGCCGCGTGGGAGGGTGCGAAGGGCAGCCGTGGTTTCTCTCCAGGGGCTCCAGCCTTGCAAATTGAGAGTGGCTTCAGAGGACTTGGGAAAACATGAAAACCTTAACCGTCACAAACACACAGTACAACTTCTCATTTTTTTTCACTGTGAAGCCACAAAAATTTTCTTTTCCCTCCAGAAGCCTGCTTTGTGCACGTGCTCCGCGGACTCCTTCAGGGGGTGGCGGGTGGAGGCGTGTTCCGGGCTGCGCTCGGCTGGCCCCGGGCGCTGGACGGGGAGTGCGGGGCCCCGCGGGGAGCCAGGCCGCGGCTCTGGGCGCCCTTCCTGCGGGACGGTTCCGGGTCCAGCCTTCATTCCGCTGCTGCCCCGGGCACGGGCCGGCCACGCGTTCCCAGCGGTGGTCCGCGCGGGTCTGGGTGTGTTCTGCCTTTGGCCCGGTTGGTTCGGAAGCGGAGGTGTCCTGTGACGCTGTGACCTGGTGATCCTGCCCCGCAGCCTGGCGCGGGCCACCCGCCTCGGCTCCCAGCTGTGGTGGACTGGGCACTAGAGGCCCTGCGCGGTGGGCGGGAGCGCGGCTGACGCAGGCGTGCTGCCCGGGCTCCCGCGGGCACAAGGGCACTTCTGCCCCCGCTGGAAGAAGAGCCGGTGTGGCGTGGCCGGGGATGCAGGGCAGCCTTGCTGTCACCCTCAGAAGGCAGGGTCCCTCCTGCCAGCTGCTGCTGAAGGGCATGTGCAATGTCTGTCCCTCCTGGAGCGCCATCTGTACTCCTAGGAAGCCGAGGCGCTGGGCACAGGATGGCAGGAGTGTCCTCAGGGCCGCAGCTCCTTCCTCGTGGCCTTCAGGCCTGAGAGGTGCTGGGGGGTTACTTCAGGAAGAGGGAAGACCCCTGTGACAGGACGTGTGAAATTAGCCTCAGAGGAACTGTTAATGATTTGAAGTAGATAAGTATCTCCTTTAAAGGGTGTCAGTTTATTTTAAAAAAATAAGGAACAATAGTTGATTATTTTATGCCTAGAGGAATTTTCCCTTACTTTCTTGTAAAGAAAATAGCCTTTCTAACTTTCATATCCTGCAGAGAATACTTCCCCTGTATTACAGAACATTAGAACATTTGCACTACTAGAATGTCCACTAAAAGTATAAACATGTATATGTAAGTTTTATTTTTATATCTTCTTTTCGAAAGCGGTCTGGGTCTGCCACACTGGCTGTGGGTGGTTTGGGTCTTGACCCCTGTCACTTGTCTTTGATGGCAACAGGCTGCAGTCAGCAGTGCCCACACCACATCTGCAGGACAGAAGCTTGACTCAGTGGAAGTTTTGAACATATCCGATGTATATAAGCAGCAAAACTAGATTTTTAAGGAAGTGTATGTTATACCACAGGGACTCGATACTGGGTTAAGAAACTTCTTTAGAACTAGGAAAGTTTTATTCATGTATTTGGGGAGAAAGTTTGGGGGCTTAAAAAGTTGTATTTTTTATTTTAAAAACTTAAATTATTCTATAACTTGAAAGAAATTTCTTTGAATATAGGGCAACAATTTGACAGATTTCTGTTTGAAATTTTGATGTATTTTTGTGCCTTAATATTGGTTCTTTTAATAAAATGCTTTCTGAAATTTTGGATGATTGATTATTGATAATATTTGAGTGGTAGATTATATGAATCTATAGGAACTGCTTCAGTAGATGGTAGGACAAGGAGGAGGTATATTAGATTAATCATGAAAAGCTGTTCAACCTCAGTAGTGATAAAAAAATGCAAAACAAAAAGTTGGGGAAATTTCTAAAAATCAAGTTAACCGAAGTTCACATTCTTTATATACATCTGTAAAATTCCTTTGCTATCCAAGTCTGGGACACTGAGCATACTCATTAGTGATGGTGAGATCTTTGGTTTAGTCTTTGTGAGTAGTTCACGGAGTTTGGATAGTGTCAGTTCTGGTGATATTTTATTTATTTATTTTTATTTATTTATTTTTTAATATATATTTTTTTTAGTTGTTGATGGACACAATGTCTTTATTTTATTGCTTTGTATGTGGTGCTGAGGATCGAACTCAGGGCCTCACGCATGCGAGGCAAGCGCTCTACCGCTGAGCTACAATCCCAGCCCCAGTTCTGGTGATATTTTAAAGATGACTCAAAATACAGAATAAGGTTTCTGCCCAAGAGTGTGTATTGTAGTATTCAAGATGAAACTAGAGACAAATTTAAGTGTGAACAGTAGGATGATTATTGAATTATGGTTTAACTGGCAACTCTTGGGACACTGTGCAGTCATCAGGTTGTTATAAAGAATTTATAGGGGCTGGGGTTGTGGCTCAGTGGTAGAGCGCTTTCCTAGCATGTGTGAGGCACTGGGTTCGATTCTCAGTACCACATGTGAATAGATGAGTAAAATAAAGGTCCATTAACAACTAAAAAAATATTTAAAGAAAAGAATTTAAAATAACAGAAATACATGTTACCTATGTAAAAAAAAAAAAGGATTGAACAGTGGTGCACCAAAGTGGCACTTGTGGTCAGTGCTGTTGAGGTTCTGCCCCAAAGTGGTCCCATGTGATCCCAACCTTTCAGAAGACAGATGAAAAGAAGCCTCTGTTTGTCTTATCCCCGCCCAGGTGGGCGCAGAGGTGGGAAGGCTGGCCCTCCACGTGGCCCCTCAGGACCCCAGGTTTATTTCCATTCCAAGGCTGCCGTTTGCACCCTGCCAGTGGAAGGAGGAAGGACGGACAGCTTGGAAGGTTCTGGGGCTGGAGCGGGAGGTGGTGAGCATTGCTTCTGAGCCTGTCCCTCAGCAAAACCTGGTCACATAACCACATCAGACTGCCAGCAGGCAGGGTGGTGCCAGCGGCCGCCTTCCTCCTTCCTAGAAGGTGGAGCTCGTGTCCCTGATGCCTTGTGGGCTGGCCTGCAGCAGGCCTGGGACCTTCTCCTGCCTTCACGTTTTCCTAACTTCTAAAGATGAGGTATAAAGCAGATGGTGCTTTACCTGGGCTGCATGGTAAAGGCCAGCGTGCCTTTCACGCAGCCACTGATCGGTCAACAAGCCCCGCCCTGCTGTGAATGACATGGTGCCACTTGGGGCCATTTCTTCAGGGACGTTCTCCCAGCCTGGTGCTGGGGGCCCAAGGTGGGGTCCTGGAGGAAGCTAAGGGCCATATAATGACTCAGGGCAGTTCAGGGCATGTGAGGGGCACTGCAGGGCACCAGGCTGAGCCAGTGTCCCCACAGGAGAGGCTGGAGTAACCTGCCATAGGTCACCCGGCAAGGAAAGTGGCAAGACTGGCCTGGTACTAGCAGGAATCCTCCTTGAGGGATTGTCCTCCAAGTCCTGAGGGAAGGGGACGCTGCATTTACTACCTTCATGTTTGCTTGTTGGAGGGTCAGGCAGTGTGCCCGAGGAAGCCAGCTGCAGTGAGCTCCCTCTGAAGCTGAGATGCGCGGATGTGCGTTTACTCTTGTTACCAGCAGTTGCCTGGGGCGGCTCCCCTTCAGTGATGGGGGGCATACAGCCAAACACCTAGGCCATGCACCTAGGCTGGCCTGATAGCTGAGATGTGAATAATTTGGGAAATATTTAAAATTAATTTTAATATCTGAAAATTATTTAAATAAGAAACTGCAGTTTATATACACGAAAAAATTCAAAAACCATCCAGCAGAGGGTGCCAAAGTGATGTCTCCTAGAATTCCTAATCTCAAGTTTTGTCTTTAATTCTTGCCTTTAAAAAACAGATTTAAATGTACTTTTTCTTATCAAATGCCATTAAACAAATTTGGGAATTAAAAAATAAATCTTCAAACATAAGTTTTGAAATGTTAAACTAAAAATATACATAAGGGGGGGGGAGCTCAGTGGTGGAGCTCTCGCCTGGCATGTACAAGGTCCTCCTTCTGTCCCCAGCACCATCGGGATGACAGGGAGTGTTACATGCTCCTCGCTGCCTCACTTCATGTGACTCCATTGTCAGTTTAGCCTCCAAATTCTTGTCTCTAGACAAGTGGTCATAATACTGATGATCTGCTTCTTGATTCAATAAATAGGGCCCCCCTTGGGGTAGGGTGGAGTCCAGAGAGTTAGCACCAGTGTCTGTTTGTTTTGTTTTGTTTTGTTTTTTAATATTTTTTTAGCTGTAGATGGACATAATGTCTTTATTTTATTGCTTTGCATGTGGTGCTAAGGATCGAACCCAGGGCCTCACGCATGCGAGGCAAGTGCTGTACCGCTGAGCTACAATCCCAGCCCCAGTGTCTGTTTTATATTGTCCTTACTGAGAATAAAAATATTCAATTCCACAAATTTTTGTGTCTTCCTTTTTTAAAAAATGAAGTCTGGGCATGGATGTTTGCAGCCAAGGAGTTATGTTAGATATTTATGGGAAAAAACAGGTTGCCTTTTTCACTAACCATACACTTGCTTTTGAAACAATTTGTCCTTGTGAAATACAGTTGCAGATTGATGTTTCTGGTGAGGGAGGAAGACCTGTTGGACCAGTCCTTCCCACAGATGACCACTCTAGACACAATTAGAATGATGGCTACCTGGAGATAAGGGGACTGAGTCAGACCCAGGGCACCGGAGGGAACACAGGCCCCAGTTCACATTAAACCCAAACATAAAACCTGGGTTCACTGGTGTGAAGAACTGGAAGAGAGATCAGAAGCAGCACAGTGGTGGAAAGCAGAAGAGGAATTGGTGAAGACTGCTGTGGCTGATGCTCGCCGTCCCCCAAATTCATAGGTTGAAACCTTCTCCCCAGGGCGTGGACGGTGAGCAGGTGATGAGGGTGGGGCCCTCGAGTGGCTTAGTGCCCTTAGGAGAGATGCCCCTAAACTGCTGTGTTCCTTCTGCCCTGTGAGGACACACGGAGAAAACAGCCACCTGTGAATAGGAAGATGGCCCTCGCCACCCCGAATCTGCCAGCACCCTGTTCTCAAACTTCCTGTCCTGGCCTCCAGAACTGTAAGAAATACATGTTTGTTGTTGAAGACCCCACCCCCACCCTGGCCAGGCTATGGTACTTTGGGTATAGCAGCCCACACTGGACGAAACCAGAGCCAGAGAAGCTTAAGTACCAAGTTCTGTATATGAAATCTTCCAGGTCGCGGGCTCTCCCTCAGCTGTGTGTGGGGGGAAGACTGCATCCGTCTCAGGCTGACGAGTGGAACCAGGAGTTCTGTTCACACCACAGGAAACAAAATTGGACCTTGATTCCAACCAAGTAAGTTGCCTACTTAACAAGAATGTGGGGATGACATCAACAAAAAAATGGCAAAATAAAGACCTGAAAGTTTGCCTATTCATTAAAACAAACAAATATTTAATGAGACACTGTCTCAAAATTTAATAAAAATAAGGCCTGGCAGCCAGGTGAGGTGGTACACACCCATAATGCCAGCAGCTTAGGAAGCTGAGGCAGGAGAATTGCAAGCTCAAAGCCAATCTCAGCAATTCAGTGAGCCCCTAAGCAACTCAGTGAGACCCTGTCTCAAAATATTTTAAAAAGGCTGGGGATGTGGTTCAGTGGTTAAGTGCCTCTGGGTTCAACCATCCCTAGTACCAAAAAAGATTTGTTTTCAGAATCAACGTTTTCAAAACTTTAGAAATTAACCAATCTTAGCAATCAAAATGGCTGAACCTCAGTAAGAAGAGCAAACACTGTGGTGTTTTAATGTGTCTTGGGTCCTTAGCTCAGCAGCAGCCTTAAAGGATAACGGACCGTTCCCAGTACTAGAGAGAACTGAATGGAATTGGAGACTTTTCAAAGCTTCTTTCCTAAAGAATTGTCATTGCAGTTTGAGTATCCTGTATTCAAAATGATCAGGACCAGAATGGTTTCAGATTTTGGATTTGTTTATATTGGAATATTTGCATTATATATAATGAGACCTATCAGGGACTGGACCTAAGTCTAAAAACAGAATTCATTAATGTTTCATACACAGTCTTCTACACAGACTGAGGCAGTTTCATACAGTATTTTTAGTACACTTTTTTTAAAAATTTTTTTTAGTTGTAGATGGACACAATATCTTTATTATTTATTTTTATGTGGTGCTGAGGATCAAACCCAGTGACTTACTCATGCGAGGCAAGCACTCTACCACTGAGCCACCGCCCCAGCCCCTTTAGTACACTTTTGACAGCAATCTGTCATGAGGTTCAGTGTAGAATTTCCCACTTGAGTCATGTTGTCACTCAAAAATTTTTCGATTTGGATTATTGTGAATTTTAGATTTGGGGATCAGGGATGTTCAGTCTGTACTTGTCTGATGATTTCCTAGAAGACTCAGTGGAAAGTCATGTCTTTATTTGATCCAAGTCAGAGCTTTTGGGGAGCTAACAGCCTCTTTCCAGAGGACACTTGTTCAAAACACTAATAGGCACATGTTTTCAATGTGCCTGAAGCAATAAATAACAAAGCAAACCATAGACTGATCAAAAACCTTAAAAGGAAGAAAATTAAAAATGAGATACCCATAGACACATTGAAGAATTCAGTGCATAAAGTTCCAGCCTATTTCTGGAACTCCGAAGACCACCTGTGTGCACACAGCTCTGTGCAGGCTCAGCAGAGACCATAAGCAAGAAGTGAACACTAAGGCCACTAAGTGGCAAACTACCTGGACGTGTTCTGAAGGTGTGCTCCACCCCACACACGAGCATCTTGGCAAAGATTGGGAGACATACTAGTCCTAAGAGTTTGAAGAAATCTCAGTTCAGTCGTTGGCAGACCACTGGATAACCAAGTAGAGAATTCAGTGAGCACATACTACAAAAACTACAGCCTACAGAAATAGTTTAGAAAAGTCCCCAAACAACTATTAAAATAAGTAGCAACTAGAGCAAACCCTGGGGGGAGAGAAGAATCCGATTTTCAGAATCACTGTATTAAAATTGTCCAGTTTTCTCCAAAAAAATTATGACACAAACAAGAAGGTGTGGTCCATACAAGGGGAGGGGGCCAATCACGACACTACTCCTGGCTGGGTATGGCATTTGCTTGGCATGTGGGAGGTCCCAAGTTAAAGTCCCACTGTCACCAAAAAAATAAATAATGTTGCTGAGAAAAATCAGATATTGAACTTAAGAGACCAAAATGTTTTTTCACTGTTGGAAATGGTCAGTTGTAGTGTTGCCTTATTTACATCTTAGGCAAGACTCTGAGCAACATGGAGATGGAGGTCACGTTACTTATCATCGCTGATTCCAACACAAGGCCTCAAGCACAGACAGTTTTGCTGAACCAATGACTGAAAAGTTGAAGACCCAATTAGGTCAGCAGTTTACCTGTTGATTGTGAATGTACTTCTAAAGTTAGAATGCTCCTGTAACTTCAGTGCTTGGCACACTGGTCCAAATAATCAGTGGCACAGGAAGGGTGAGGACGTGCAAGATCCAACCATTAAAATGCATCAGTTCTTTGCAGTAATCATGTCCAAACTCACCGTGCCTGGCTCTCAGCCCTAGTTCCAAAGACTACCCTGACCTGACTTCCACTGCTTAGGATTTGTTCCTTCTGTGTTCTCTCTGGTTACTGATTTCTGCAGGGCCATCTCTGGGACAGGTGGTTTGGGGTCTCAGCGGTGAGCATTGGGCTTGCTCTCCACCTCCGCAGGTCCCCACACCGCTTTGCCTGCTGATCACTCATGCAGTCCCTAAAGGCTGCACCTGTGGCTGGCACTGCCTGTCCTGGTGCTGGGCCGTGCACTCCCGCACTGCCAGGGGGAAATGAGCTGGCCCAGCCACTCCTCCTCATCCGCTTCCTTCTCCCATCAGGCCAGGTACAGCCTTGAGGGACTGAGGTTGATACCATGGGGGGTCAAACAGGAGACCAAAGAGGCCCGGAACATGCGCTCTGGTGTGGCAACTGTGCTGGCAGTTGATCTCTTTGTCTCTGCCCAGGACCCAGCCTCTCTGAGACCAAAACTTGAAGCAACTTAAAATACATTCACCAAGCTCAAAGAACCCATGTCTGAAGAAGTAAAGAATGGGAACAACGTAGCAAACACTGAGTATTACTGGATAACAACAGCAACATTAAAAAGAATGGAAATTCTGTTGTGGAAAAGAATAGTAACTGAAGCCAAAAATCTGTTACAGAGACTCAAACAGATTTGCATGGAAGAATTGGTGAGTTTGAATACAGGTCAGTTGAGATGATCTAGTCTAAGGAACCAGGAGAAAGTGGAGTGAGAAAAATATACAGAGCCTCGGGGACCTGTGGGACAACACCAAGCCCACCAACACACATGATGGGAGTCCCAGGAGAAGAGATGGGAAGAGGCAGGAACCGTTGAAGGAATAATATCTTAAAACCATTACTGAAAAGCATTAATCTGCACAGCCTGGATGATCAATAAACTCTAGGATAAACCCAAAGACATCCATACTGAAACACATCATGATCGAATGGTCAAGAGCAAGCCAAAGCCAAAGATAGAATGTTGAAAGCAAGGAGAGAGAAGAGTTCATCCAATGGGAGCTGCTCCGTAAGATTGGTAACTGACTTTGGAAACCATGGAGGCAAGGATGACATGTCCAAGTGCAACCTGGATTCTATACCCAGACAGACTAGCCATCAGAATGCAGGAAAAGTGAAGATGCTTGAGATGAGCAAAAGCTGAGACCATGTCTTGCCAGAGACCTGCCCTGCGAGAAATACCAAGGAGCCCTTCAGGCTGGAACGAAAGAACAAACACCAAAGAACAGCTTCATCCATGCAAAGAAAGTGTCAGCAAAATGACTTCATAGATAAATGTGTTTTGTGCCTTTTTTCCTATCAGTTTTAAAAGAAACCTGCACTAAAAAGAAACAATTATAAATGTAAGTTGATTGGCATGAAATGTGTAAAGATGTACTTTGTAATAGCAGCATGAAAGAGGAGAGAAACTACATAGGAGCAAAGGTTTTACATGCCATTAAAATAAGGTGGCATCAATCAAAACTAAATTGTTACAAATGAAAGTGTGAGTGGCAAGCCTGAGGGCTACCACTAAGAAAATAAAATATGTAGTAAAAGAAATGGCAAAGGAGTTAAAATGGTCAGCTGTTGAAGTTTATTTATCATTTATTTAAAACAACATGTGCTTATTATTTCATAATTTTGTAGGTCAGACATTCAGTATGACCTCACTGGGTGGAAATCAAGATGTCAGCTGGCCACATTACTCTCTGGAGGTGATAAGGGAGAATCTATTTTTTGGCTCATTCAACTTCTTGGCAGAATTCATTTTCTTGCATTTGTGGAACTGAGGTCCCTGTTTCTTTGTTGGCTGTCATCTGAGGGCATTCTCAACTTCTAGGTTGCCACTATTCTTTGGTTTGTGGCCCTTGCCCTTCCTCTTCAAAGCCAGCAGTGGTGGGTCGAGTCCCCTCCCACTTAAAGTCTTCCCCCCCATCTCCGAGTTCAGTGGGGAAAGGTTCTCCGCTCGGAGGGGCTCACGTGATTGGACTGGGTCACTTGGATAATCCCAGATATACTTCCTGTCTCAGCATCAGTAACCCTAACCACATCTGCAAATTCCCTTTGCCATGTTGTAGATCACAGGCTCTGGGGCTGCAGTGTAGATGACTTTGGGGGACATCGCAGTGGTGGCCTGGGAGCTGTATCTCCTGCACCTTTTTCCTCCTCCTCACAAAGTTACGTTAAAGTTTATCAAACACAAGAGAAGGTAGTAATGGATGAGCAAAAGAGATAGTGCATGTCAAACAAGATCTTTAAAAGCAAATATTGGAATATAATTGACAAATCTTTGTCAATGAATTAAACAACTGGGATGAAATGGACAAATTCCTAGGAAGACACAAACTACTGGAACCGACTCAAGAATAAACCACCTCAGTAGACCCATAACAAGTGATGAGATTCAATGAGGGATTTTTTTATAACTTCACAAAAGTCCAGGCCCAGATGGCTTCCCCACTGAACTCTATAAACATGTAAAGAAAATTAATATTCTTCAAAAAACTCTTCCAGAAAACAGGGCTGGGGATATAGCTCAGTTGGTAGAGTGCTTGCCTCATATGCACAGGCCATGGGTTCAATACCTAGCACCCCCCCCAAAAAAAAACCCTTCCAAAAAAACAGAAGGAGGAACACTTCCCACTTACTCTATGAGATTGGTATCCCTCTAATGCCAAAACTAACACATGGCAACACAAGAGGGGGAAATAAAAACTACAGACCAATGTCTTTCATGAATTATATGGAAACAAATATCAGTGACATATATACTAGTTAACCAAATCCAGCAACATATAAAAACATTAATACACCCCAAATACAGTGATCAATAGATACAGGAAAAGCATTCACCAAATTTGAACATTAAATAAATACTCAACAAACCAATAAGAAGGGAATTTCCTTAGCATGATAAAAGGCATCTACAAAAAAAAACCTTCATAGTTAACATGATACTCAAAAAAGACTGGGTGTTTTCCCTTTGCTAAGGTCTGAATGTTCGTGTCTGCAATACCTATGCTGAAATCTAATCTCCAGCAGAGTAGTATCAAGAGGTGAGGCCTGAGGTCATTAGGCCCTGAGGGTGGAGCCCTCATGAATGGAATTAATGCCCTTGCAAAGAAGAACTTCTTGAGGACACAGCAAACAGGTGCCATCCTTGAGGCAGAATTTCAGCCTCACCAGAGACTGAATCTGCTAGCACCTTGATCATAGGATTCCCAGTCTCTGGAATGGTGAACAATAAATGTCTGGTGTGTGTCTGTGTGTGATATATATATGTAGTAGTTGTTGTTATAGCAGCCTGAATGGACTAAGACACTCCCTAATATCTGCAACAAAACAATGATGTGGACATCACATCTTTTCAACACTGCACTGGAGCTTCTAGTCAAGGCAATCAGATAAGAAAAAGAAATAAAAGTTATTGTAATTAGAATGGAGAAATTATCTCTATTTGCAGATTACATGATCTTGTATATAGAAAACTCTAAGGAATCCACTAAAAAACTATTAGAACAATAATGAATTCAGGGAAGGTGCAAGATATGAGATCAATGTACAAACATCAATATTATATTCATACATTTGTCATTAATAATTCAAAAATGAAAGGTTAAAAGCATCCATTTACGGTTGCATCAAAAGAAAATACAGGGCTGCAAATGCAGCTCCTTGGTAGAGAGCATGTCAAGCTTGTGTGAAGCCCTGGGTTCTTTCCCCAGTAGCACAAAAAGAGATTCCTTGAAAGGAATAAAGAACTTAGGAATGAATCTGACAAAGAAGTGCACAACTTGTACCCTGGAAACTACAAAACATTTTTGAAAGAAATTAAAAAGATATAATGAATGGGGGGAAAAATGCTTATGGTAAGATGACCCACTATTATTAAGATGGTAATTATTCCCCAGATTGACCTACAGATATAACTGACCTACGACCCCTAACAACCTCAGCTGGCTTTTGTGGAAATTGAGAAACCAAATCTAAAATATATACAGAATTTCGAGGAACCCAGTTAGCTAATTCCTAAATACAGGAGAGGACTTGCTTGTGAGCGCACCTTTGAACGGCACACTAAGCCTAAGCCTACTCCCCCACCTACCTCCTTTCTGGAGCTCCTGCCTCCTTTAATTGAGGACACGATCCTGCCTGAATCACCATGGGAACAGACAACTAGGGAAGTCCCCTAGAGCCCAGACCCCACTGCGCTACTCCACGCATCCAGTCAGCCTGCTTAGCTTGCTTACCTTGCTGGGCTTCCCTTCTGCAAAAGTCACTTTAGTTTCTGGCCCAGGGTTCTCTCTGCCTGCCCTTCTGTCTTCAGCACTCACCCTGGTGGCCCTGCATGGCATGCCATGCCTCCCGTGTAGGAGGCTGAGGAAAATAAAAACTCCTTCCTCTGTAGCAATTATTGTCATGTCTATGTGTTACCATAACTGTTAAGTCCCAGGTCCCATTCAAAGATAATGAGCAGAAACCAATGAAATTGAAGATAATGGATAAAGTGAATATAGCCCAAAGTTAGCTCTTTGAAAAGATAAACACAATTGATAAATGTCTAGCTATAATGATTAAGAGAGCACATACATCATTAATATCAGGAATAAAACTGGGGCTATCACTACAGACCCAACAGATATTAACAAGATAATAAGAAAATACTACTTTATGCCAACAAGTTTGACAAATTAGATAAAATGAGAAAATGCCTCAAAAATACAATTTGTCATAACTAAGACGAAACAATTTATCATGACAGGGTGACATATCAAATTATACACACACGTTAATTAGTGATGATTTTAGACTTACAGGCAAGTTGCATGTTAAAACAGTGTTCTTACACCTTCATCCAAGTCCCCCTTGTTTCAGCATTTGTTCAAACTTCCGTTTGATGTTGGGTAACTCCTTGAAACATTCTGAGCCTCAATTTGCCAATCTGTAGAGTGGGAATAATGGGACCCATTTCCCCAGGTTGCCATGAAGATAACATGGGAGCTTGTGACATGCTAAGCAGGGGGATTGGTGTAGAGTGGGTGCTCAGGAATGTGGGTTCCCTTCTTATGTCTGCATGAAGAGTCAGAGTGACCATCAGAGTCAGTGTCAGCAATGTCCCCTTACCTGAGCGCCTACTGTATGCTGAGGCTTGTTAGGCACTTGACTATTTTGAAAACTCATAATAACTGATTTTTTTTTTTTTTGGTATCTGGGATTGAACCCAGGGCAATTAACCACCGAGCCACATCCCCAGCCCTTTTTTGTTGTTGTTGTTTATATTTTATTTAGCTACAGGGTCTCGCTAAGTTGCTGAGGCTGGCATTGAACTTGTGATCCTTCTGTCTCAGCCTCTGGAGCTACTGGGATTACAGGCATGTGCCACCGCACCCAGCTGAGAAGTATTTTTATTCCGTTACCTAGATGAGGAAGCGGAGACCTGTGAAGGGTAGGAGATCTGCAGGTCCACACGGGCTGCATGGAGGGAGTGAGGCATGGTCTACCCGGGTCTGACTTCAATGACTTCTCTCGACTGCAGCCACCATCTGCCCCTTCCTGAGGCGTTTGGACTTCTATGCACAATGACATTTTCAGAGTTGTCCTCCTTTGGACAGATATTAACTGATGTTTGGTCTTTAATTATGGCACAATGAAATCTGTTTTTCTCCAGCTTCATTTTCTCAACTGGGAAAGGGTTTTCTGGGGGAGCAGTTTCTTCTGGCTGTCCTTCAGTGTTCGCCGCGGGACTGCATGGTCCCCTTGGCTGAGGCTCCAGATACAATGTGAAAGCATAATGTAGCGCCTGGCACAGGGCCACGCCTGGAGTGGGCACTCGATAAATATTTGTGTAATGAATGAATGGGATGAAGTCACTGTTCTCCTGCTGAATGATCCCTGCCACCCCCACCTCCCTGCGTCTATTCTCCTGGGTCAGGCTAACATGCCGGGCTTTGTTCCTGGGGCCCTTTGTGGGTGCTTTGTGGGGCTGATGACATTTACAGCCACAGAAGTGGAGTAAAGGAGTAAAGAGAAAATTAGCAAGCGAGTTTCGGCCGTAGGCTGAATAAGAAGGCCGTGAACTCAAAAGGGTGACAGCACAGTGTGGGCCACCAAAAGGGAGCCAGAGCACCCACAGGGCCACTCTGGAGTGGCTGGCTTCCCCTGGATGCCCCCTCTGGTGCCGTCTTAAACCTGGATTTCTACAAACCATCCCCTGCTGCGTTACTTTCCTGAGTTCCCCGGAGAATCAGTGGATCAGAGGACAGCAAGGGATACTGCCAAAAACCTTTGCAACTATTTTCTTTGTGCTGATCCCCCTTCCCACCACCGCCAAAACCAACCCCCCAGCATTCCAGAATATTCTTTTGCAAGCTAAATAGGAAATAGAAGGAACAGAACAGTGGCTAGGCCCATTTGATTAGCTCGTATTCACGGGCTGTCTACTTTTAGACAGGCTCGACAGGCTCCAACTGTGGAGAGCCTGTGTCAGTCACTGCAGACCCAGGGTCGTCAAGGACAGAGACAAAGGGGACAGTCAGACGTTAGACCAGACCAGACAGCACAGCACTAGACCGAAGGCAGCAGCCATAGGGTAACAAATGAAATCAGTAAATAACAACAAATCCCTGTGGAAACTTAGAAACATTTGAAATTTTAAAAAGTAAAATTCCTGAAATCCTGTGATCAGGGATTCAATATAAGTAATATGGTGTCCCTAGTAGTGAAAGGGCGATGGGTCTCCCCTGGGAGCATGGCTCTGGGAGGGGCCTTGAGACCAAATTTGCATACCTTGGGAAGTCACTCAACCACGGCTTATGTCAGTTCTTCCTCTGAAGGCAAGAGTCTCTTCCAACTTTGTGACTGCAGAAAAGGTAGGAGAAGAGAAAAGGAGAATTACCTCCGCCAATGTCTGGTTCCCAGGGGATAGCACTGGACCCTCTGGTGGAGGTTTCCATGTAAATACAAGGTAGGGTAAAACACAAAATAAACACAGCCACCCTGACCAGAATGGAACCTTTCATTCACAGAGGGAGAGTACCAGCAGGGAGGGGAGGCTGGGCTTTTGGCATACACAGCAAACACACGGGAGATGGAGGTCAAAAACCACAATCTCCATCGCTGGATGGGGCCATCGCTGTCCCCTCCTCTCTGGACAGGGAGAAGCAGTGTTCTGCCCAGGACTCTCTTCAGGAATGCCAAACAAGAGAACACAACCTCAGCTCTGCTTCCCTAAACAGGGAGCAGGAGGGGGAAGTTCAGCAGGATCTCCTGGGTAGCAGTGCTTGGGTGGTCAGCCTGCACCAGGCCCGGTGCCGTCCAGAGGACTGGCTATGGTCCGAATGTGAGTGGTCCCCCCTCCCCACCACCATTCCATATGTTGATTAGTGTTGTGGTCCCCCAAAGTCCCTGTATTCATACAGGAATATTCAGAGGTGAAGTGATCAGCTCATGAGTACTGTGACCTAATCAGTCTCTCCTAGTCTGAATGGACTCTAGGCAGGTAGATCATGGCTAGCGGAGACGGATCACTGGGAGTGTGCCCTAGAAAGCTTCTTCTTCCCTCCAGTCCCTTCCCCTTTCTCTCTCTGCTTGCTGATCACCATGAGTGGAGCACATTTCTGTACCACACCCTTCTGCCATGATCTTCTGCCTCACCCTTGGGCCCAGAGCAATGGAGTCAGCCTACCATGGACTAAATCCTCCAAACCATGAGCCAACATAAACTTGCCTTCCTCTAAGTTGTTCTTGTCAGGTATCTTGGTCACAGTACCACAAAGCTGACTAGCAATCAGGTCACAAGGGCTCCACCTTTGTGAATGGAGTTAGTGCAGTCTTCTTATAAAAGGGGTCCCAGAAAGCTCCTCTGCCTGTCTCACCAAGGGAGGGTGCAACAAGAGACCGGGAAATGACCCTCACAGGCGCCAGATCTCCCCAGGCCTTGGTTTTGGACTTCCCAGCCTAGAGAACTGTGAGAAATACCAAGACCAGGAGAGGATGCCAACCTTCCTTTCTGGCTTCCAGTGGAAAATCTTCTGAATCCCTTCCTTGAGCTCTTGAGCTCAATGAAATGTGGACGAGGAGACAGATTTGGGGCCTGACCAGGCTTGGTACGCATGGTGAATGACATCCAAGTGTTGCCTTCAGAGAATCTCTTCTAGTAAGAGCTGAATCATGTTTTCTGGGAGCTCAGGTGGGAGGCATCTGGTTCCCCCACAGCCCGTGGGTGCAGGGGACTTGGGACTGCTCATGTCTGCCCTTCCCAGCGGTTTCCTACCCAGCCTTCCCAAGGTTCTAGAATCTAGCCTCTATTTTAAACTGTTTCCCCTTCCCTTTGGAGACCTGAGTGGAAATTAGGAGAAGGCTGTACATTCTTAATTTCTCTGTGTGCCCTTAAACTCCCAATGGCGTCTTCTAGGGAATACTAGACTCCTCTGGGGTGGAGAACTCATTCCAACTCATGCCAAGTTTAGGAAGCCATCACCTGTTCTCAGAGTGTCGTGGAGAAAAGTGCCCTTGCTGGGCTGTGAAGTGGGACCGTCTTCACTCTGCCTGGCCCTGGGTGGCATCGGCCTCAGTCTCCCCGATGGGGAAGTCAGGACAGCCGGGAGTGGCCCAGCCCAGGGCGGGCTAGGGCCTCCGGCACGTGCGCGGGGCCCCGGCCGCCCTTCCCCGAGGGCCCGGCGGGTGCCCGCGCTGGTGCTCGGCGTGGCGCCGGCCTCCTCGGGGCGCCGCGGCTTGGGCGCGCTCCCAGGCGCATTCCTGGCCGGGCAGCCCCTCCTCCCTCGGCCTTGGCCGCGGCTGGCGCCTCCCCGCCTCGCCGGGCGTCTCGTGCCGGCGGCTGCGGACGCTGGTGGCCGCGGGGGCTGCAGGGTCCGGCGCGCCGCGCACCTGGCCCCAGACCGCGCCGAGGCAGCGCCGCGCCCCGCGCCTCCGGTCCCCGCAGGGGCGGCTGCGGCGTCGCCGGGACAGGCTGGGCAGCGAAGGCGCCGAGAGCGCCCTTCCCGGCAGCGAGGCCCCGACGGGCAAGATGGTGCCCCCGGCTTGGCGCGCGCTCCTCCTCCTCCTGCTGCTCCTCTGCCCCGCGTCGCGGGCTTCCCAGGTCAGTGTCCCCGCCGCCCGCCCGCCCTGTCCGGCTCGCGGGACAGGCAGCGCGGGAGGAGCCGGCTCGCCACATCGCCCTGGGTGCTCGGGCGGGGGCGTGCGGAGGGGCGCGGAGTCCCCGTCTGTCATCTCAGCTGCCGTCGCGCGCCAGGCGCCCGGGAGGACCCGGGGAGCCGAGCCGAGCAGTCGGTGCGAAGGCGTCGGCCGCCGGGAGCGGGCTCCGCGTGAGAACCGCCGCGGGAGGAGATGCCCCGGTTTCCGAGACCCTGGTCCTTCCTGGGTCTCCACGAGAGCCTCCAGCCACCCCGTTAGGGTAGTGTCCCCTCCCTCCAGCCCCCAACACGTACAGTTCTGGCTGGAGCACTCTCAGCACCATCACACCTCATCCGCCACAGAACTTTCTTAGCTGGTTAGCATTTCCAAGGCAGAGCCTGGGAAGGTCCTGGGGTCCAGCCGCCCAGCCTTCGCGCCTTGGAGCTACATTTTCTTACACACACACACACACACACACACACACACACAGGCAGCTTGCCGTCTGTTTCTCCTTTTGCAGTTTATGTTTGTTCAGGTCCCACTGGGATTATTTACTTGACCAGATTCACGTTTACACGAACTATTAGGAACTGGTTTTAAAAGTCACAAATGCAGATAAAAAATGCGTCTCATTAAGGTGGAGCTGGACTCGCCGAGTTCATAGCCAGCATCCCGCAGACGAGACTAACTTAGGCAGCTAGAGATTCCTTCCCTCCTTCCCCCTGAGAGGGGCCCAGCCCTGGACGGCCCACCAGCCCCCACACATTGCCAACAACAGCAAACACAGCGGCAGAGGGAAGCCAAGAAGTTTGAGGGACAGAGGCCACCAGGATCCTTGCGGGGCATCTTCCAGCCGCTTCATCCTCAGAGCAACCGGGAGGCAGGAACCATGGTCACCCCCATTTTGCAGATGAGGGAATTGAGGCCCAAGGAGCCTGTGACTTAGTCAAGGTCACACAGCCAGGAAAGAGTGGTGTGAATCCAGCCTCCCTTGTGAGACTCCAAGCCTCCCTTGCTTGCAGATTCTTACCTGTACTCCTTGCATTGGGACTAAATCTTTGGGCCCGGCAGTCATGTCCTGGGCCACCTAGCAGCCCCCTAGAGTACAGGAAGGGACTCCAGGCAGGGAGAATTTGGTTCAAACCAGACCTGGTGATGTTAGTGCCCTGGTGGTGAGGAGGCATCTTGGGAGCCACTCAGTGCCTAGGCTCCCAGAGGTCCCATTTGGGGCCATCCCCAGAGCAATAGAATCTCCTACCAAAACTTCACAGATACAAAACAAAATCTGAGTCCTGAATCCATCCCAGCAGCACAGGAGGGCACATCCTCTAGCCGCTCCCTACCCCTGGCTGTGGAGGGGGCAGGGTAGCAATGAGGAGCTTGGAGCCCAGCCCTGCATCACCTGCTCTTAACTGCTCAGGCAAATACCTGCCTCCTGAGAGTACCTAGGAAACAGGTGAGACCCAGGCTGCTGGCCTGTGCTTGCAGCTGCTGCAGACAAAAAGGAGCCTGCTGGGACCCAGTCCTGAGTTGCCACATACAGCCGTCTCAGACTCCTTATCTTGAAAGCTGTAAGAGCACCTGACTCAGGGCAGGGGAGCAAAAGGGATTGTTCATAGATGCTCATTTCAGCGTTCAAATGATTTGCACTCCCCAGCCTGCCTCCACTCCAGCCTGCCCTGGCAAGCCTGAGGGGTGAAACACAGGGAGGCCTCCAGGCCCCACTTGCTGAAGCAAGCACTACCTGGCTGCTTCTCATCTTTCAGATCTCTGCTCAGATAAGCACCCCTCTGCCAAGGCCTTCCAGACCCCCCTCCCTGTCCCTGCATTTTCTATTATTAAGGGAAGTGGAGGGCAGCCGCGTGCAGGGTCTGGAGCAGGGATCCTGGGCCTGGCCAGCCTCCTGACTCTCCTGCTGTCTCCATGGCTTTCTGCTGCCTCCTTCTTGTGAGCACATCTGTCCTGAGTCATTTTGCAGGTGTTTTGTGACGGGTTGATGGAGAGTGGGTGGTTGCTGGGAGGCAGGGGAGGTTAAGCAGTAGGGGGACCTTGCAAGGGGTGCTTTCTCAAAGCTGTGCCCTGTTTTTCCACAGGAAGACAACCGGCCTCACTGGGGAGCCAGGAACCACATTTAACTGCCCCCCACCTCACCCTCTCCACCCCAGAGGCTCTGGGGGAGCAAGCACAGGCCCCCAGCTCCTCCTTACCTGGGAGGTTGAGGTGTCAGAATGTTTCCAAGACTTTCTTCCTCCCCAAAACCTCTCTGATATGAGATGTGTCAGGGTTCCAAATTCCACCATTACAGGTTCATTGTTTGGTCCATTACTTTTCTTTTCTTTTTTGGTACTGGTACCCAGGGACCAAATGGAGCCACATCCCCAGCTCTTTTTTACTTTTTATTTAGGGACAGGGTCTCACCAAGTTGGTGAGGCTGGC
Source organism: Geosciurus inauris (assembly GCA_004024805.1). NCBI lineage: Eukaryota > Metazoa > Chordata > Mammalia > Rodentia > Sciuridae > Geosciurus > Geosciurus inauris. Next base: position 46,028 of record PVHX01010076.1, on the reverse strand, counting down.
TTTGAACTTATGATCCTCCTGCCTCAGCCTCCTGCATTGCTGGGATGGCAGGCATGTGCCACCATGCCCAGTTGTTCCATCACTTTTTACAGTTAAAGAAAACCAAATGTTTTTAGTGCTCATTTCCATTATTTTAACCATAGAACTATGCCAACCACACAGTACAATTAGGATACAGAACAGTTCCACCACCCCTAAAGCTACACCATGCTGCCCTCTGCGAAGTCACACCAGGCCAGCCCCTGTGACCATCATCTGTCTTGTGTCACCAAAGTATTACCTTCTTTCCAGCGTCCTAGCAATAGGAGCAGAGGGGAAAGCCTTTGAACTCGGCTTCTTCAACTCATCACATCTGCACATGGCTGTGTTCTAAGCCCCGCTGTGGGCATGAGCTGGTGTCCAGTTCACTCAGTGCACGGTGCCGACCCAGAGTGTCGTTGCCAGTTTGGGGCAATTATAAGTATAACTGCTATAAACTTTTGCATATGGCTTTTAGTGTGACTGTAAATTTTCATTTCTCTCGGGCAGTGGAATTGGAGTGGGCAATACTTAGGAGTGGAATTGCTGGTTCATTTGGTAAATGCAAGCTTCACTTTGGAAAGAACAGCCAAGCTGTGTTTCTTATCTGCTGTCTTATTTTACATTCCCACCAGCAGCGTGTGAAACGCCCAGTTGCAGGCTGGGGACATGGCTCTGCGGTAGAGGGTTTGCCAAGCACGCCCGAAGCCCTGGGTTCAAACGCAGAAAAAAAGACCCAGCTGTGCTGCCTCCCAGGCAGCCCTTAATATCATCAGGAGTATTTGCTTTTCCTGAGCCAATAGGAACGCAGTGGTATCTTGCTATGGTTTTAATTTCTGTTTCTGCAATAGCTACTGATAAGGGGTATCTTTCTTTTCATGTGTTTCACTATTCACTATTTACCATGTGAATAGTCGGTTGGGTGAAGCACCTGTTAGGATCCTCTAACCTTAGCTTCAAGTGATCCTCTAACCCTATCCTCTAACCCCTAGCTTCAAGTGATCCTCCTGCCTCAGTTTCCATGTAGCTGGGATGACAGGAATTCATCACTGTGCCCAGCTTCCCAATTTTTTTTTTTTGTACCGGGGACTGAATCCAGGGGCACTTAACCACTGAGCCACATCCCCAGCCCTTTCCATATTTTATTTAAAGACAGGATCTCACTAAGTTGCTTAAGGCCTTCCTAAAAAGCTGAGGCTGGCTTTGAACTTATAATCCTCCCACCTCAACTTCCAAAGCCACTGGGATTACAGGGGTGTGTCACTGCACCCCACCAGCTTGCCCATTTTTTTTTTGGTACCAGGGATTGAACTCAGGGGTACTCAACCCCTGAGCCACATCCCCAGCCCTATTTTGTGTTTTATGTAGAGACAGGGTCTCACTGAGTTGCTTAGCACCTCGCCATTGCTGAGGCTGGCTTTGAACTCATGGTTCTCCTGTCTCAGCCTCCCTAAGTGCTGGGATTACAGGTGTGCACCACCGTGCCCAACCATTTTTAAAATGTATTATTTATCTTCTTATTGTTAAGTTTTGAGTGGTCATTGCATATTCTATACTAGTTCTTCTTTAAATGTGTGAGTTACAAATATTTTCTCCTAGTTTATAGCTTTTTTTTGTACCTTTTTTTTTTTTTTTTTAAAAACAATGTCTTTTCTAGAATAAAGACTTTAAAGTTTATTTATTTATTTTGGTACCAAGGATGGAACTCAGGGGCACTTGACCACTGAGCCATAACTCAGCCCTATTTTGTGTTTTATGTAGAGACAGGGTCTCACTGAGTTGCTTAGTGCCTCGCTGTTGTGGAGGCTGGCTTTGAACTTGCAATTCTACTGTTTCAGCCTCCTGAGCCACTGGGATTACAGGCGTGTGCTACAGTACCTGGCTAAGACTTTAAATTTTAACAAAATCCTAGTTATTAATGTTTTTATTTTTTTGGACCAGGTTTTTGATGGTCAAGTTCAAAGAACTCTTGGCCTAAGATCATGAAAATTTTCTCCTAATCTGTTTACAACTTTGCATTTTTACTACGATCCATTTTTAGTGACTTCTTTTTTTTTAGTACTGGGGATTGAACTCAGCGCATTTGACCACTGAGCCACATCCCCAGCCCCTCCCCCCTTTTTTGTATTTTATTTAGAGACAGGGTCTCACTTGCTAAGTTGCTGAGGCTGGCCTTGAACTTGTGATCCTCCTGCTTCAGCCTCCTGAGCCACTGGAATTATAGGTGTGCACCACTGTGCCTAGCTTTTAGTGGCTTTTTAAAACTAACAAGTGAGGTATATATGGATATTTGGTTGTTCCAGTATGATTTGCAGAAAGGTTGTTGAGTTCCCATTGAATGGTCTCAAGCGGTCAGAAGTCTATTTGTCAACCATGTTTGGGAATACTTCTGACTGTAACTTTATCCATTGAGAAAGTAAGTTCTCCAAATTTATTGTTCCTTTTCAAGATTGGCTATTCTAGTTAGTCTGCCTTTTCAATAAAATTTTAGAATCGACTCATCTGTATCTACCAAAAATCCTACTGACATTTTTATGGTTATTGCAATAAATACAGATCAATTAGGAGAGACTCGACATCTTAAAATTATCGCATCTTGGGGCTGTGGCTATGGCTCAGCAGTTGAGCGCTTGCCTCACATACATGAGGCACTGGGCTCGATCCTCAGCACCACATAAAATAAATAAAGATATTGTGTTCATCTACAACTAAACAAAATATTTTTTTTTTTAAAAATCGCATCTTTTCCACAGTTGCGAACACAGTATGTCTATTTATTTAGGCTTTATTTGATTTCTTCCATCAGTCATTTTTTAGTTTTTAACTCAGACATGTTTCATCAGATTTATTGCCTCGTTATTTCATTTTCGAAGGTGTTTTAAATGGGGCTTAATTTCCAGTTGTGTATTTCTAGAAGAGGCAAATCAGCAGGTTTTCCTGTGTCGTCCTTATGCCTTATGACCTTGTGGAACTCACTTATCAGTTGTAGGGAATTTTTTCGTAGATTTCCTCATTTTTTTAAACACACAATTGTATGTCTGTGAACAGGAGTGGTTTTATGTTCCTTCTACTCTATTCTGTGTGTTATTTATTTATTTATTGAGCCTTAGGACATGAATTAAAACCTCCAGTACTACATTTAGGAGGAGAGTGGACAATCTTGTCTTTTTTTTCATATATATATATATACTGGGTTGAACCCAGGGTTGCTCTCCACTGAGCCGCATCCTTAGCCCTTTGTGTTTTATATTTTGAGACAGGGTCTCGCTAAGTTGCCCAGCCTGGCCTTGAACTTGCAGTCCTCCTGTCTCAGCCTCCTAAGTAGCTAGGAATTCAGGCACGTGCCACTGCTCCTGGCCACGGACACTCCATATTTCTAACAGCTGGTCTCCTGTGATGACAGATGGACCCTGTCCATTGTTGACTTCCCAGGGTACTGAACTGTTGTAGTCAGATTTTTCACTGCTGTGACTAAAGGACCCAACCAGAACGACCGTGAAGTAGGAAAGGTTTGTTTAGGGGCTCACAGCTTCAGAGGGCTAAGTCTATAAGAGGCTGGTTCCATTCCTTGGGGCTCAAGGTGAGGCTGAACATCAGGGCAGGAGAGTGTGGCAGAGGCAAGCAGCTCACACGACCATCAGGGGCAGAGAGATTCCACTCGCCAGACACAAATACGTACCCCATAGCCATGTGCAAAGCCCACCCCCTGCAGCCACACCCCACCACTCCAGTGACCACTCAGTTAATCCCTCTCAGGGGATTCATTCACAAATTGGGTTGAGACCCCCACAACCCAGTCATTTCTCCTCTGAACCTTCTTGCACTGTCTCACATGTGGGCGTTCGGAGGACGCCTCACATCCACACCAGAACATGACCCTTGCAGCTGTCCATTGCCTGGTGCTGTAGGTGGGTTCTGCTGTGGCCCAGAACGTGGTGGCTACAGCCTGTTGCTGGGAGCAAGGCCAGCAGAGGAGGAGGGGAGAGGGGAGATGACCTCGTGTGCTCTCTCCTACTGACTCAACATCCACTGACTTCCCAGGGAAAATCAGTGGCTCTTGCCAGGGTAGGATTTGTGACCTGTTCCCCAATCTGAGGACGAATGAGATGAAGAAGGGTGGCAGAATGGGAACCCATGCGTGTCCCTTCCTGGCATAGTGTTACCCTGGACTTGGCCCTAGAGTGGGCCCATTAATGGCAACTGATGCCAACTTGGTCAGGCTGCTGGGACTGCCAGGAGGGCGAGTGGGGATAGACTGTCTATCACTCGGGAGCTCAGCACTGATGAGGGGTGTCTGGCGTGGTCACAGCACTAGGGCTATTTGCCAACCCTGCAGGAGGGACTTTAATTCTAATCCGTGGAGCCAGAGCCCTGGAGCCTGGTGGCTCATGCAGAGCTCAGACGGGGTATGTTGTGAGACACATGTTTGGTACCCACAGTGGCCCTGGCACTGGGAACAAAACAGACAGGGACCTGAATTTTGGTTTTGAAAGGGCAGCTCCACAGTCCAACGCTGAGTGGCCTGGCGAGGCTGTGGGTCATTGGCAGCAGGAAGTGAGAGGGCGAGGTGGCTTCGCATCAGGCAAGCAGAGGGTACCCCGGCCTCACACTCGTCCAAATGAGCACCTAGAATATACTCAGGTCCTATACTCAGCGACGAGGTCCTGGGTTGTCTGAGATTTATTTTCTGCCCAAGAGAGGCTCAGGACAAGAGAGAGGAGGCTGGAGAGGCGTCAGGAGAAGGAGGAGCAGGACTCCAGGTGTGGTGCAGGACCCTCTCTGTAGCAGGTCACCTCCAGCTCTGGAGCAGGTGCACTGGAATCCAAGTCCTGGACATGTCACTGCGACCAAGAGACATTCTGCCGCCTCAGCTGCAGAGTGAGCATCCTTGTGGCATCCGCCAGCCTGCAGCTGTGTGAGCCAGTTCCTTGCTTCCCGTCTTTCTCTGTATGATTTATGGCATACAGTAAACACGTGTGTCACATTACACATGTATGATATATGATACGTATTAAGTACATGCTATCCATCACATTTATAGGAAGCAGACATGTTAAATAAGTTTGTTACGTGTGTACTCCTGTGCCTCTGTTTCTCTGGAGCACCCTGGCTAATGCCAGGGCCCTGGGCCGCTCCCCTAGTGAAATTCTCCCACTCCCCCCAGACACGTCCACTTTCCCTGCTCTCCTGTGTGGGCGCTGGGTGGGGGTCACGGGGATGAGAGAGTTGAGGAGCTGTAACCCGCCTCCACTGGGCCTGAAATAAAAATTAGCCCTGCAGAAAGCCTACGCCCACTTGGGTGTGACTAGGCCTCGAGGGCGCGTCAGGTCCTGGCTTGCAGGCGCACATCTGGCAAGTGCGCCCTTCCATAGACCTGAGGACGTCAAAACATCTGGGTTGCCACTAGCAACGCGCTGACCTCACGCATAGCTGTGGCTTAGACAGACCAGCAGGAGAGGCAGCCCCTCCAAGTCTGAGGGGTCAACTGTGGCCATCTGAGGTCTCCGCGCGCTCCTGCCACAGAGGAAGCTCTTGGAGGTGTCGTCAAGCCAAGCCTGACACTGGGAGGAACTCCAGTAGGAAAGCCTGAGGGCCGCCTCCCCACGTGCCCCACACACCCCCCGGTCTTGAACTTCATTTATAAACTGAGCTCCAAGGCGAGGGCACCTGGCTGGGACGAGAAGGGTCAGGCCTACCAGGGTGGGGCATGGGGACGGGAAGCTGGGATGCCACTGTGGTCTTTGCCTGTGTCCACCCCTAGCCAGCAGGTGGGGTCTCAGGATCTAAAGTGCCTCTCCTAGGGGCTCATGAGCTCTGAGGAAACTTCTGTGGATCCTCTGGAGTAAATATTGTGAGAAATGGGCCTGGAGGAGATGGACTAGGATTCTCCTGAGGAGGGGGTGGTGACTGGAGGACTCTGTGGGCCCCATTGCTCCCAAAAGCCTTAGAAGACCTGGCCCCCCACCACAGCTCTCAGCACTGACCTGCATGTTCCAGAACCATCTCTGTCACCTCCCCCCAGCTTAGGAACAGCTCTGTGGGTGATGCCACTGTTACTCCTCTAACTGGTTCTCATCTCTGCAAGTTAGACAAAGCACCCGCCCGTTTAAAGAGTTTCATTCCAGAGGTGGCAGATCTTAACGTTTTCTTCCTCAAAGATGGTGGAATTTCACTGCATGTCTTTTCTTGACCCCATTTCCAATAAGTTACTACTTCAAAGAAATGGAGACTATTTTTCATGGTTTACTGTCCCTGGCATAAGCCAGGGAAGGAGCCAGGTCTGGAAGGAATGGAAATTTTTTTGAGGGAATCTCTTTAGGGAAACGTTTAGAGGGCCCCGGAGGAGGCTGTGGGAGTGAGACCCTACCAGGCAGCTTCAAGGTGACAGCTTCCTGGGTACAGTGCCCTCAAGGTGTGGAGTCCTCCCTGGCCAGGGGTTGACTTTGGCCTGGCCACAGTCCTGGTGAGCTTTTCCGCCAGGACAGGGGTCTGCTCTGCTCTAGAGCCTATGGCTGTTGTTTTAGAGTTGGGGTCTGGGCCCCTGAGTTGGAAAGGGACTCCCCAAGGCCACAGGCAGATGCTGCTGCAGCCTGTCCCCCAGCCCCACACAGCCCCCAGGGCTGCAGGGGTACTGAGGGAAGCGCGCAGCTCGTCTTGGCTCAGACAGACTGTGGCAGTGGTGTGGGAGGGGAGGGGAGCAGAACCAGGGCCCAGGCTGAGGGTTGCTCTGCTTGGCGACATGACATCATGGCTGTGCCAGCGCAGAGGGGGAGGTGCAGAGGCAAGAGGTCATTGAGCCTTGTGCACATGGGCGCCCCCCAAAGCTGGAACTGAATGAAACGCTAACGGGTTTTCTCTGGTCATAGGACATGTTCTTTGTTTCGATGTTTGTCCTTGCTTTGCAGGGAGTGTGCTGTCTCTGTAGGAACCAGCAAGATGATAAAGCCTTTTCAGTTTGGAAGGGGAAAGAATTGGGTTCTCAGTGCCCCTCCTGTGACACATTTTTCTCCCTCTGCAGAGGGACTCAGTTACGCCAGCCTGTGCCCAGGCTAAGCTCAGGTGGCAGATTCTGAGCTGGCTCTGAGGGCTGGCCCTTGGGGACCGGGGACCTGCTATTAGGTGCCGCTGCTGCCCAGCCCCTCAGGCCCCCTTGGAAGGTACTCATTCTCTGCTTCCCTGGCTCCTGGCTCTGAGCCTGGAATGCTGGCCTCCCAGAGCACCAGGGACCTCCCTGCATAGGGCTGTGTTAGCACCACCCCAGGAGATCCTGGGGCCTCTGGACTTCCCTCAGTGAGGCTGCTCGTGGCCCTGGCCTCTCCCTACCTGCCTGGGGTGCTGCCTGAGTTTGCTTGGTCATGAGAGTTTTTAAGATTTTCTGAGCTGGGCGCAGTGGCGCACGCCTGTGATCCCAGCGCTTTGGGAGGCTGAGACAGGAGGATCGTGAGTTCAAAGGCAGCCTCAGCAACGGCGAGGCCCTAAGCAACTCAGTGAGACCCTGTCTCTACATAAAACACAAAATAGGGCTGAGGATGCGGCTCAGTGGTCGAGTGCCCCTGAGTTTCATCCCTGATACAAAAAAAAAAAAAAAAAGACTTTCCAATTGCACACAGGGACATGAGTGTGTCTCACCCCTAATGTCCATCTCGGGGAAAGCAGCTGGTATCCCTAGAAGCAGCCGTGCCTGGAGCCAGGGGCATTGAGGTTAGATATCCTGCTGGCCCCTTCCCTCCATGCAGCGCCCCTTCTTCCTTCACGTTTTGGAGCCTGCCTCACCACCCCAGTTCTGGGCTGCGTGCTTGCTCTTCCCAGCAGAGCCCTTGGCACCAAGCTCTCTCTGCTTCAACGAGTCCTTCCTTGTCCACCAGGGCAGCTATGTCCCAAAGAGCCCTCTCCCAGCTGTCGGGGCCCTGGCCAGCTGTGGAGCAGACAGGGAGCTGCCTGCTGGCTCAGCGTGGTGAGAGTGTTTCCTCCACCAGCCTCCCTGACCCCACTGTCCAACCTCAATGTGCACAGGGGTTAGACCTCTACTGTGGGGTACTGTGGTCCAGGCGAATCACTCCCTCGTGCAAATTCATCAATAAGACCATTCATAACACAGGGGCATGTGACAACCACAGAGACTGCCCTCTGGGTGCAGGGACTGGGCTGGAAGTTGCAGGAGCAGGGGACAGTTCTGCAGCTCCTCGGCTACACCGTCTGGGCCAGTCGCTTGACTCAGCCTCCCTGTCTTCATCTAGGAGATGGAGAACAATGTCATCACAGTAACAAACCCAAGTGGAGACTGTTGTCTCCCAGGGTTGCTGCTAGCTCGTGGCTGCAATGGTCTTTCTAGGAGAACTTAGGCGTTCGCAAGATGTGAAGTACTTCCCAAACATGATTGACATGTGGCCATGAAAACACCTACAAAGCAGCTCCTTTTTCTGTAAGAGGGAGGTTATATGGGAACTCCAGGCTGGGTGGGTCCCCCTGCTTGGCAGGTGGGGATTGCAGGAGGTCACTGCCAGCGCCCCGGGCCCTGCATGAGAAGGACTCGGGGTTGCGGGGAGGAAAACAAACAAAACTTCTTTTCCTAGCAAAGCAAATCGGGCCCTGGTGTGGTGGGGCCAGGAGCCCCCATGGATTAATGAGTTCCAGGGGCAGTTGGCAACACAGCTTGGACAAAAGTGTCCGTTGAAACAGGCCATGAGTCATCTGCTTGGTGAGAGCAGCGGGGTGCCGCGGCCTGGCAGTCTCACAGCCTCCCTGGGAGAGCAGCCGTGGCTGTGTCCATGTGTCCACTGTGGTGGCATTCAGTGGGCAAGGCTGGAAGCGTCCCAGGCAGCGGAGGCCTCATGCCTCAGCTGCCCAGCTGTGCTGCTGGCTTTGAGACAATTTCCTTTAAATCATAAAACTAATACTCTATGGACAAAAACCTCCGTACAAGAAAAAGAAAAATTGATACATAAACTTGTCCCTAAGGACAGCTTTCATCATCATCTTGACCTAGCTCCTTTCTTCCTGTTGGGTGACACAAGTTGAGGCAGATGAGGCTGTGCCCCAGCTGTGCATGCACAACCTTAGAAACCACTGGCCCCAGATGCCAGGCCCCCCACTCAGCCTGACTTGCTTTCCCCATCTCTGTCTCATGTCCTGGCACTTAAAGAAAATTGAGATTAGAGATGCTGGGATTTTTATCATTGAATATGATGCTTACTTTGCTTTAGGAGTCTATTGATGACAAGCACAGTTCTCCATTTTCCCTTTTTTTTTTTTTTTTGGCTCTTAAAAAATCATCAGAACTGGCCAGACATGGTGGCGCATGCCTGTAATCCCAGAGGCTCAGGAGGCTGAGGCAGGCGGAACCCGAGCTGAAAGCCAGCCTCAGCAATTTAGTAAGGCTCTAAGCAACTTAGCAAGACCTTATTTTTTATAAAGGGCTGGGGATGTGGGTCAGATGTTAAGCATCCTAGGTGCAATCCTGATACAAAAAGAAAAATAAAATTATCAAAACTGGTCGCTGACTTTTATGAATACCTCTTTAACTGTTTGAGTTTTTTCTTATTTTCCCTGGTGTGTACACACACACACACACACACACACACAGATGCATCCATACTTTTTTTGCGGTGCTGGAACTTGAACCTAGGAGCTTGCACATGTTAGGCAAATACTCTACCACTGACCTACATTCTCAGCCCTTGTGATTGTTTTGAGACAGGGCCTTGTGAAGTTGCTGAGGCTGGCCTAGAACTTGCGATCCTCCTGCCTCAGCCTCCCCAGCTGCTGAGATTATAGGCATGTGCCAGCCCTCATTTGGCTCTTGTTGAGAGGTGAGCTGGGCTATGATACACCTGCATGGGGCTGTCCTCTGGTGACCTAACTGGACAGATGTTGCTATGCAGCTGGAGCTCTAGGCAGAGAGGGCCACTTTCAAATGGTGCTTAACAAGCAGGGTTTGGGCTCTGTGTCTGGGGATGTCTGGAAGCCCAGAGGCAGCACGTGGGTCTGAGCCCTCCTGGTGAGTAGTGGGCTCTTCTCTCCCCAGAACTGTCTCAGCAAACAGCAGCTCCTCTCGGCCATCCGCCAGCTGCAGCAGCTGCTGAAGGGCCAGGAGACCCGCTTCGCCGAGGGCATCCGCCACATGAAGAGCCGGCTGGCCGCGCTGCAGAACTCTGTGAGCAGGGTGGCCTCGGATGCGCCCCCAGGTGGGTCCCCAGGTTAGCACCGCTGGGGGCCTAGGACCCACTCAAGCGGCCTGCAGTTCTGTCCCCAGTCCAGTTCATCCTGCGGGAAGCCCTGGACCGCCCTCCCGCCTCCCTGCTTACCCTTCCATCAGAGGGCACATCTTAACCTGGCTGGTGTGCCTGTGTGCATGAGTGTGTGTGTGTGTGTGTGTGTTCAAAAGGCGCCGGCTGTCTTCCCCAGCCTGCCACCCTCTTCCCTCTTACATCTTCACTCTGGGCTCCACGGCCACCATGCTCCCTATTTGCCATAGGTGCCACTTTCCTGTCCCCACCCAGAGGGACAGCAGTGGGCTTGGGTTTTGCTTTTGTTTCTATTTTTCATCAACAAACTTGAAGTCCTGGGGATGGAACTCAGGGCCTCGCACATGCCAGGCAAGCGCCCTGTGGCCGCTGAGCGGTCCTCCTCGTCCTTCACCGGCTGTTTTTAGAGCGGTTTTAAGTTCACAGCAAAATTCCTGGGAGAGCGCCCGCGTGCACCCCACCGCGCGTGCGCACACCCCGCAGCCCGCGCGCTGCGCGCTGGCCACAGTGGACGCTCCATTTTCTCAGGGTGACAAGCCTCCTCCAGGGATGCTGCAGTGGGGGTGGCGGAGAGGGCCGCCCGGGATGAGTCCCGCTTGTGTGCTGAGGTCGCAGCGCGTTCCGAGGCTGCCCGCGCAGGGGACAGCTCTGACTGCACCGGTGGACCCGGTGGACCCGGCGGGCGCTGAGCCCAGGGGCGACACCACCTGCCCGCAGGAGACACACCCGTCAGGGTTTCTCTGCGGTGGAGTTTCCTGGGCCTTCCTGCTCTGCAAAAATTGTGGGAGCAAATCCGGAGGCTCAGCGCGGAGCCCCCTCCGGCTTCCTCTGGCTACACGGAACCTGCCAATCAAACCTCCCACTTGCAAGGCAGTGAGGCCCCCGCCCTCGGTGGGGTGGAAACTCCACGCCAACCCCACGGGGCGGGCAGGGCGTCCTTCCTCCCTACTGGTGGGGAAACTGAGGCCAAGAGAATGGCTTAGCAGCCTCAGGTCCTTCATCCCGGGATTTTATTTTTTCCTGCTAAAGGCTGGACTCCACTGAGCCTGTTTCACCGGACTGCAGAGAACTGCCTGCGGGGTACACTTTATAAATGGAACATGCCCTGTCCTCGGGACCCTAGGTGTCATCCCCAGCGTGGGACTTTCTTCCCTGAGCCGGGTTAGATTTTTTAAAGCGTCAAGTTCTCTTTTAAAGTTGCCGCCATGTATTCTGCTTCACAGCAAGTGTTGGACAAGTGCTGGTGCACCACAGGGCCAGCCCTGGGACAACCCCATCAGGATCCTGCTGTTGGGGGCCTGAGGGGCTGCCCCTGAGCCTCACGAAGGCCAGACGCTTGCCCCAGGTCAAATGGCCAATAGTAGGGAGATTCTCTTCTGCTTTTTTGCGGGGACAGAGGCATTTGCTGAGAGTCACCAAGAATAATTGCTGGTCTTCCTCTCTCTGGCAGCCACCTATGGATCTCCCTGTTTTCCCAGCAGATCAGCCTCAGGACTCATCCAGGGCAGCTGTCCCTAAGCTGCTGTGATTACTTACCTGCTCATTTCATTCCTTACACACTAACCTCATCCCAAAAGGTGCAGGGAGCTCCTGTGGCCCGATGAACTCACCAGGACATGCTCATAAAGCAAGTCAACCCAGGGCTCCTCCTCACCCCCTGCTAGAGCAGGTGGCCTTCAGCTTCTTTGGGGAAATGATTGCTGATTAATTTTTTTTTTTTTTAGTGCCGGGACTCAGGGACACTCGACCACTGAGCCACATCCCCTGCCCTATTTTGTGTTTTATGTAGAGACAGGGTCTCACTGAGTTGCTTAGCGCCTCGCTGTTGCTGAGGCTGGCTTTGAACTGGCGATTCTCCTGCCTCAGCCTCCCTGAGTGCTGGGATGACAGGTGTGTGCCACCGCGCCCAGCTGCTGATTGATTTTTAACTAATTGGAATCCAATAGTTCATGCCACACACGTTTATTGAGCAACTGTTATGTGCCAGATACTGTTCAATCTATTTAGGTACGATTTACTTGTGAGTTGCTCTTGCAGGTCAAGGTTTTTCTTCCTGGAGGGTTTTTGTTTTGCTTTGGGTTTTTTGTTTGTTTTTGTTTTTTCTTTAGTACTGGAGATTGAACTCAGAGCCTCTTTACCACTGAATTACACCCACATCCCTTTTTATTCTTTTATTTTGAGATAGAGTCTCAGTAAGTTGCCCAGGTTGGATTTCAGCCTGGGATCCTCCTGCCTCAGTCTCCCAAGTCCCTGGGATGACAGGCGTGTCCCACCACATCTGGCTCTATCTTGAGGTTTTTAAAGATTTCTTGTTCCCAAAGAGACCCTACCCCTTTACCCCTAAAGTATTTTAAACTTTTTCAGCATGATAAAGTCATTTAAAATAGCTGTGAAGTCACTTATCTCAGGCTCTGCTGGCATCTGGATGTGGGCTCCCTCCCGCTACCTTCTGAGTTTTCACTATTACAGCTTCATTAAAGGCAGCGACTGTCAGGAACTCCCATTAACCAAGGACCCCTGAGAGCTCCAGGGGTCAGTTCCTGCCCTCCTGCCCTCCGGCTTCTCTGTGAAGAACCCTCGCTGGGTCTGGCCCGAGGAAGGGCGGGTATTGGGGCAAAGCTGCAGTGGCAAGTGTGATCTCTGGGCTTCTGGAGGGCTGGGGTTTGTCTGTCTTGGTCACCTGGCACACAAAGAGAGCCCAACTCATGATGTTTTATTCATTCACTTGTTCAAGAACCATTTATAGACAATTCACTAAACACCAGGTACAGGGCTGATGCTGGGGATGCAGCCAGGATGCAGGCCAGACTGACAGGCCATTCTGACAGACAATACCAACAGCAAGGGGAAACAACCCAGCCAACAAGGACACTCAAACGGTTGCGAATCTCAGAAGAAAGTTAGGGAGCTGTGGGACAGAGGTGCCCTGGAGGTCTCGGCTGGCCATGATGGCCGGGAGCACTCCGGAAGGTGGCAGCATTTGAGACCTGGGAAGCAAGAAGGCGCTGACTGGGAGAGGTTCTGGAGAACGTTCCGGGCAACGAGGAGAGCAAAAGCCCAGGCCTGGAGATGGGGCTGGACCAGCCTGTCCAGGAGGCTGAGACCAAGGGACGTCAGGTGTGCTGGTCTACACCTGTGATTCCAGCGACTCAGGAGGCTGAGGCGGGAGGGGCAAGAGTTCAAGGCTGGCCTCAGCAATTTAGCGAGAGCCTGTCTCAAAAATAAAGAAAAATCTAAAAAGGGCTGGGGATGTGGCTCAGTGGTTAAGCAACCCCGGATTCAATCCCCAGTATCAAATAATAATAATAATAATAATAAATAGAAAGAAACCCAGTGAGCTGGAGCTGCCTGCAAGCACAGCCAGTGAGTGAGTGTCAGTGAGGGGCGGGGCAACCAGGCGGGGCGGGGCAACCAGGCCAGGGCGGAGGCTGCCCTCTGCTTAGCTGCCAGGCCCTGTGCACACACTTGGTGTCTCTGAGCCCTGTCCCACCTTTCCTCGGGCAGGCACCCCAAGAGCTCCTGAGAGTTGGATGGAGGTGGTGTTCGGAGTGTCCTGCGTCACTGAGCCAGGGAGACTAAAGGCTTGGCCCAGGCGGAGGGCTCCTCACACTTGCTTTTCTCCTTACAGTTTCCTGCCCAGCGCTGAGCGCCCCACCGGATGGCAGGAAGTTCGGAAGCAAGTACTTGGTTGATCACGAAGTGCATTTTACCTGCAATCCTGGGTTCCGGCTGGTCGGGCCCAGCAGCGTGGTGTGTCTTCCCAACGGCACCTGGACCGGGGAGCAGCCCCGCTGCCGAGGTATGGGCCCCCGCCTCAGGTACGCACTGCCCGGGCCCCTCGCCGCACAGCATGGGTCTGCTGGATAGGAAGGGTCGTTCCCTGGGACACTTTCTGCCTGATTCTTTAATCATCCTGGACACAGAACAGGTGCAACCTGTCTGGTCCATGACCTTGGCTCCAGGCTTGGGCTGAGCTCTCTGCATGGGTTTGCTAAACCCTCACAACAAGGTCATCTCATTTTGCATATAGGGAAACTGAGACCTTGAGGTAAGGTCACACAGCTGGGGACACTCTGATCCCAGATGCTTTGTTCCTTAACACCTTCCTCTGCCCTGGACTCTGGCGACTGCATCTTTTCCATGTAAGGGCAAGAAGCCACCTGTGCTTAAGAGGGACAAGAGGAAGGGACTGCAGTCTGCTTGTGACGCTGCAGGTGTTCTCAGGGTAGAGGAAATCCCTCCTGTGGCCTTTGTGTCTGTAGACAGGCTGGGGAGGGAGATTTGAGGTTCAGGGAGGCAGGACATGGGGTTTTTTTCTCTGTGCTAGTTTGAAAACAGAACATTTTGATATAGAGAAAAATGAGACTTGGTATGTATAATTTGTTGGTTTTTCAAAAATCTATGTTCAGCTGGGCACAGTGGCACACACCTATAATCCCAGCAGCTCAGGAGGCTGAGGCAGGAGGATTGTGAGTTCAAAGCCAGCCTCAGGAACTTAGTGAGGCCCTGAGCAACTTAGCCAGACCCTGTCTCTAACTAAAATACAAAAAAAAGGGGCCTGAGGATAGAGTAGGGGTGTTGCTCAGTGGTTAAACATCCCTGAGTTCAATCCCTGCTTTAAAAAAAAAAAAATCGATGGTCAAAAAAATTACGTATCAGTCATTTTTAGACATTCATGGGACATCAGAATGTGCATGATTTTAGCTAAAGAGTTGAAGGGGAGTCATAGATTTTACATAATATATGGGTCGCAAAAATAGAGGACTTTCTGTTTTTTTGTGTTGTTGTGTTTTTGTTGTTGCTGTAGTGTATGTGTGTGAGTTTGAGGTGGGTCTCACTGTGTTGCCCAGGCTGGCCTCGAATCCCTGGCCTCAAGTGATCCTCTTGCCTCAGCCTCCCCAGTAGCTGGACGACAGGCCAGTGCCACTGGACCCAGTGAGAGGGGACTCTGAATGCTTAAATAGCTTGAAAACATAGAGGTGACCCGAAAGCGCGCCACCTCTAAAGATGAGGGTGGGGTAGCCAGAGAGGCAGGGCAGTCAGCACAGCACTCATGGATTCGGACCTCCTCCTGGAGAGAATGAGGACTTGAAGGTTGGGCAGCTCTCAGACCTACCTGGGAACCCAGCTGGGAAATAGATTTTATATATTTATTTTTTTTGTCTGCTGGGGGTTGAGCCCAGGGCCTTGCGCAAGCTAGGCAAGTGCTGTACCACTGAGCCATAACCGATTCCCGTACCATGCAAACACACCGACAGAAATGCCAATAGCTGGTGTGTATCCTTGACCCTGAAAGATCTCAATCCTGGTTAAACAGCTCATGGGGGACAGACAATGGCAGCGGAGGTGGGCACATGAGACATTTTATTTTCATTGTTTTAGATATCTATTTTTTGTTTGTTTGTTTGTTTTGGTACCAGGGATTGAACCCCCCGGGGTGCATAACCACTCAGCTACATCCCCAGCCCCTTTTTTACGTTCTATTTAGAGACAGGGTCTTCCTGAGTTGCCAAGTACCTCACTAATCTGCTGAGGCTGGATTTGCACTCACGATCCTCCTGCCTCAGCCTCCCCTAGTTGCTGGGATTGCAGGCGTGCAACGCCGCCTGGTGGGTATCTGTATTTTTAACTCATAGGTAGAGTTTCAGACTCCAGTTGGTTTCTTCCTCTGTCCACTGAGCACTTTGAGGACCCATGTGCGGGGTCACCTGCACCCCCTCGGGCTGCCTGGTGCTTTGAGTGTGCTCCAGCATGCACATGCGCAGAGCAGTCCTCTGACACAGAAGGCCTTCTCGTCTCCCTTCTTGGTCTCTGTCTGTGCACCTGTGCAGGCGTTGGGGCGCTGGCTGCAAACTCACCCTCCAACTGCGCTTTGTCTAACTGCTCCCGAGAGGCTACACGGCCCAGCCTCCCCCAGCCTGCCCCAGCAGGAGGCTTTACCTCGGTGCTGTTTGCCCACTGTTCGGGAATTATCCAAATATTCTGTTGTTGACCTTGATATACATTTGTAGTGAGCACCGTGTGATTCAAATGAAAAGAGACCTCAGAGAATGTGTTCAGGCAGATAGATACAACACATGGGAGGCCCAGGACACAGTCATCGGAACCAGCTGCTTGACAGAGGTGGGACCCAAGGCCCTCCCCACAGCTCAGCTCCATCTTAGCAACCTGATGAGGATGTCTTCCTTTTTCTGATCTTCATTCACCCGGCTGGAACCAAGTGAGAACTGAGCTGCGGCTAAGCCCGAAGCCTTGTGCCCAGCGCTGGAGTGTCACGGCGGGATGTGGTCCCCGCTGCCCCTTCGTCGCTGGGCTAGCATTCTGAGTAAGGGGACAGCAAAGTAGTAGCTTTCCCTCTTGCTGAAGAAGGACGAGCTGGCCTTCCTGGTGAATGCTTTGAAGAGACCTAGCAAGTGACCACGGGGGCGCATGGGGGCACAGACAGGGGAGGGCCTCTCCCAGGAGGTGACAGTGTCACTGAAATGAGATGGTGGGGGACCTGGTCATGGGCTGGGAGCCCAGGTAGACGCCATCCCTGAGAGAAAGGGACATGCACAAAGACCCCGAGGAGGGTGGCAGGGCACAGGGTCGTTTGCAGAGATAACGAAGACTGACAAGCGGGTTTGTTTTTGAATGGCCAGTGTGGTGGGCGGTGATTAGTGACCACTTGGAATGTCTGTTCAGTCCCTGGTGGAGACGCGTTAATTCAGCTCATGTGTCGGGCAGGGGCATGGTCCCAGGGTGGAGGACGGCCAGAGAGGCACCGTGGGAAGTCATTACCAAGCCACCACCAAGGATGGTGACAGGAGCCTCCAGGAGGAGAGGGTAGAGACAAAGAAGGTGCTCAAGACAGACCTGAGGGCACCAGGAGGTCATTGGAGAAGGACAAAGACACAGAGAGACAGGAGGAGCCCCCAGAAGTTGGGGAGATGAGATGAGGCCCTGGAGTGGGCGCAGGCGTGGAAAGTGGTTCTGCTGTGGGAATGGAGTAGCTTCCATTCTTCTCAACTTCTGCAGGCGGCCTTTCCCCAGAGGTCTTCCCATGCCATTCTCATGGGAAGAGCTGTCTATCATACGGTAGACCCTCAATACACAGCTGGAAGAGGCTGGGAACCCCTCAGTGGGAAAGCCATCCCACAGCAGCACGGGGAGGCCCTGGGTTCCCTCCCCAGCACCGTGCACACAAAATAACCATCATAAAGAAACAAAATGCCATAGAGTAATTCACTGGCTGATTTGCCAGATGATTAACGGAATAAATGAATGACTACATGACTACATTTAAGAACTGTGAGCTTCTGGGGCTGGGATTGTAGCTCAGCGGTAGAGCGCTTGCCTCGCATGCGTGGGGCCCTGGGTTCGATCCTCAGCACCACATACAAAGCAATAAAATAAAGACATTGTGTCCATCTACAACTAAAAAAAAAAAAAAAAAAGAACTGTGAGCTTCTTTCTAGTCATCAAGCACATAATGAATATGTGAGTTTCATATATTCAGTATGATCTGTACATAGATGTTAACATAGCAATTCTCCATGAAACATGATTTTCTGAACCTAATATTTCATGAACATAGTGTGTTCATGATTATGATATACTATTTGATGCTTTATTGAGCACTCTCTTGTTTCTAGGTTTTCATAATCATAAATAATGTCATCTTAAACATCCTTTTTTTTTTGGTACTGGAAATTGAACTCATGGGTACTTGACCACAGAGCCTTATCCCCAACCCTATTTTGTGTTTTATGTAGAGACAGGGTCTCACTGAGTTGCTCAGCGCCTCACCATTGCTGAGGCTGGCTTTGAACTTGCAATCCTCCTGTCTCAGACTCCCAAAGTGCTGGGATTACAGGCTTGCACCACCTCACCTGGCTTTAAACATCCTTCTCATTAGGAAGAATTTCAAACACACAGAAGTAGATAGTAGTAGAATGACATTATATACTTAAAATACAGAAGTTATCACACAGTAAATACTTAATATCATCAAATATCTAATTAGCATCAAAATCCCCCCAATTGTCTCCCATCTTTTTTTAACACTTTGAATTGTGTCCAGATCAGTTCTGTAACTTCCAGTTGGTTGGCAGGTCTGGGTATATCCTCAGACTGATACTGCTCCAGTCATTTCCTCCAGGACTCTGGGCCAATTCCCTGAGTTCTCCCACTTTCAAAACAGTGTGCAGGGTGTCAGTTGAGCTGGGTATAAAAGGACTGTCTCATGCATTTCTCTCCTTTAGTGTTGAATGATGCTGTTCTACGTCTTCTGCTTTAAACCAATGCTGTTTTCATCATAAGTAGGGTGGTCTTTGAGCCTGGATGCCCAGGCTCAAGAAGAATTGTTTTTTCTTTTTCCTTAAAATTCATTCATCTGGATCTATCTCAGTGCCAGTCTTTCTGGCTCAGTTTTCTCAGGTGCAGGATTCTCCTTTTGAATAGGAAGTTTTAGTTGGTGGAAGAGTCTGGCCCCTAGGATCTCTCAAAACTTTCAGGTCAAAGTGCAAATTTTGAGGAGACTGTAAGGGAAGAAGAATCCAAATTAAGCACAAGGAAAACAGATGCAAATGACAGAGATGGTCATCCAGGGTAGAGACAGAGCAGAGAGAGTGTGAGGCTGTTTTGATTGCACTGTAAAAACAAAAGACAGGCAAATTTTAGAGCCAGGAAGGTACCAAAGCTATATGGGAAAACTTATTTCACTTAAATATGAGTTACAGAAAAGGATTCTTATCAAATCTCATATTAACTAATATAAGAAAAAAAAGAATAAAGTCTCTATAGAAAATGAAGTAATGCCAGAGTCGTGCTCAGAAGACTCATGGAAACTATAACCTAATTTCAAAAACAAGCTGGAGGAAAAATTTAAAAGATAAAAAATATGGAAGAAACAACAGCACACAGAAAAATGAGAAAACCTCAGAAATGAAGAGATTGGAGAAATGGGAAAATTGAAGTGAGATGACAAAACCCAGGAAAGAATTAGAAATTAAAGAAGAAAAAACAGGGGCTGGGATTGTAGCTCAGTGGCAAGAGCACTTGCCTTGCATGTGTGGGGCACTGGGTTCGATCCTCAGCACCACATAAAAATAAGTAAATAAAATAAAGATATTTAAAAAAAAGAAAGAAAAAACAAATCATGCATATAAAATGCTTAGCTTGAGGCTGAGCATGTGTGAAGCACTGGGTGCGATTCTCAGCACCTCATAAATAAATAAAATAAAGGCCCACTGACAACTAAAAAAATATTTTTAAAAAAGAATATTTTAAAAAAATGTTTAGCTTGGTTTCATGAAACTAGTAAGTGCTCACTAAATGGCAGGCAGAGTAAGACAGGTGTGGGCCAGGCTTTGACTTGCCAGCTTCTCCTGCAACCTCTGCCAACACCTTCTTGACAACCATGAAGTCACTTTGCATGTAACTAAATGGCACAGCCTGGGACAAATGTGGTGGATGTCCTAACAATTATACTTTGATCAGGACACCAAGGGGACAACAGTCTGGGCCTGAGGCCATAGAATGCCTCTGACTGCACCTCGAGATTAGAAATGTGAGCTGGGCTCAGTGGCACACATCTATAATCCCAGTGGCTCGGGAGGCTGAGGCAGGAGGATCACAAGTTCAAAGCCAGCCTCAGCAACTCAGAGAGGCCATAAGCAACTTAGCGATATCATGTGTCTAAATAAAATATAAAAAGGGCTGGGGATGCGGCTCAGTGGCTAAGCACCCTTGGGCTCAATCCCTGGTACAAAAAAAAAGATTAGAAATACAAGGAGTTCGTATAGAGCCTGTCAAGAAGTAACACCCTAAGCAGATCCAGAGAGGGAGACAAAGGACAGATCCAAGGGCTCCTGTGTGTGTGTTTGTCTGGACAGTGAGGCCCCAGGCCCCTCTCACAGACTCCAGGTGAAGGCCAGACTTGTGTCTTCCACTGGAGACCCTCAAAGAGAGAGGGTAGCCCCTGCCCTTGGGGCCAGGCTGAAAGACACCAGTGTGCACGCCTCTTGGCGCTCTTCCCACCTCTCCATGGCCTAGTGATGGCTCACTTTTGGAGCAGGCTGGTGAGCAAGGACGGGGCTGGACAACAGGTAGACACTGGAATGCCAAGCTCAGTGGCATTTGTGAGCAACTGTTCCAGATCCAGTCCTGGAAACTGGTCACCTGAAAACAGAATGGCTGAGGGAGGGCACAACCAGGCTGAGGTTACAGAGCCATGGAAATGGTCCCTTTCCCAGGGACAGGTGACATTTGGACAGCCTGGTCCCTACAGACAGACAGAAGCCACGTTTACATAACGTCCCAGTCACAAAGCCACAATGGGAACCCAAAGCCCTCTCCTATCCCGCCCCCAAACAAGGCTGTGGTTCTGAGGCAAAGCACCTTCCTCTTAGGCGGCGGGAAAGGGACTCTTATGCCAATGAGGGGATGGGTTCAAGTTTCCCAGGTGCTGCGAGCAAGTCAGCAGACAGACCTCCTCCTCCTGGTGCAGGTGACTTGGGTCGGGACTGAAACCCGGCTTAGGAAATTCATAACAAGCACACAGCCTGAGGCTTTCAAAATCATCTTTTTCTAATTAAGATATGCAAATGTGTGTTGGGGACAAATAGAAGAACACTAAAAGCTACAAATAAGCAAAGAACAATCACCTAGCAGTCAGAGAAAAATGGTGCTTTTGAAATCCGCATCTCTGCTCTTCCACGGCACCGTCATGTACATGATGAGCAGGGACAGCATCAATGACGAGGTAGTGGATTCCCACCTGGTGCAGCACAGGAGCGCCTGGGCGTGAATCTGGGGACTCACTGTTCTATTCCGTCCCCTTGACAACTCCCCAGAATTTCACTCCTGTTTAAAGGTTGTTCCACCTCGATGCTGGCCAATGGGGACAGAGGAGCAGGCAGGAGGGCAGAGGCCTCTGCCTGGCTACAGGTGTCAGCTCTGCACCTCTGCAAACTAGAACAGTGCCTGAGGCCGGAGCATGGCTGAGTGCCAGGCCAGCTCCTCCAGAGGACAGGGTTTGCTGTGTAGAGAAGTAAAGGGGCAGCCTGTCAGCCCCAGTGGCTCCTCACAGCTCTGGCGGGTGGACAGGGTGGCCAAGTCAGGGTGGGGAGGTAGAAGGCTGGAGGAGTCCTGTGGAAAGGAAGTTCACTCGTGACTGCTTTTTGCTTTAGAGCTGGAACTCACATCTGGGTTTGGAAATCACTTCTTTCCCAGATGCCAGCGAATGTTCCGGTCAGCCCTGTCAAAATGGCGGAACATGCGTAGAAGGCGTCAGCCAGCCCAGGTGCCTCTGTCCCCCCGGAAGGACTGGGAGTCGCTGTCAGCATCAGGCCCCGACTGGTACGTAGCTGCTGTGGGCTGGTGGCAATGCTCCACTGCAGGGAGGTGAGGACTCTCGTCACTGTCACCAAACAGATGTGTCAGGAGCTCAGTGCCCCTCAGAGAAGTGGGCCTGTCCCCTCTGGAGGATATCCACATTCCCGGCGGTTCCCTCAGGGGAACCGGGTGTAGCTTAGCTCTTCCGTGTAACCCAGTAACTCCCCCAGTGGGAAGGTGGCTGAGAAGTGGCACTGTGGCCACCTTCGCTCCGTCCGCATTTCTGCAGCCAGCAGAAGCCTTTCCTCAACCTTCCACCACGTCCTACAAATCAAGCAGTTACTGATGCAGTTCAAAGCATTTTAAAAGCTCTAAAACTGGACAAATGACATATTCCCGGCCAGAAGTCTAACGAGCCACAGAATGGCTGGTTTTGCGCATGGCAAGAAAACCTCATGACAACGGACCTGTGCAGAATGGCCAGGGTTTCCATGCTCCCGTTCAATCAAGACTTCTGTTAAAAGAAGGGGGAAAAAAAAAAAGCCCAACCCAAAGATGTCCTGTTCTTCTGCCAGAAAAGCCTGGCGTGTTCTGTCTGGATTTGTTTCTGTGTGGGATCTCTGTGGGGGAAGGGCACTGGTGGATGGTGTCCAGTCAGTAGTACTTGGTGTCCTCCCACTGGGCCCAGCCCAAGGTCAGGTTTGAATAGTGCCCCCAGAGATTTGCCTCTCACTGTGCCTGGACTAAGCTAATGAGTCAGCCTGCTGGGTGCTTCTTCCAGGGGAGCCCCCGGGGCCCTGTAGCTCCTGTCTGCAGGGTTGGGGGCGGGGGCCAGAGGCTTCTTGGCAGCCCCATCATCTCTGGTTTTTTTTTTTTTAATTTTTTTTGGTTGTAGATGGACACAATACCTTTATTTATTTATTTTATGTGGTGCTGAAGATCGAACTCAGTGCCTCACACATGTGAGGCGAGCGCTCTACCACTGAGCCACAACCCCAGCCCCCCATCATCTCTGTTTACAAACAAGTGGGGAAAAGAAACCACGGTCACCCTAATTATGCCAGTCTTGGTCACTGAACATTCTACTCCTCCCCTTTGTTGAGGTTTCTTCTGCTGTAGGACCTTCAGGCCATTGTCCCTCGGGTCCAGTGGTCACTATGAAGTATCTGTACGACCAGAATCCTCACCAGGAAGATGAAAGAGGTAGTTAGTAGGTACATCTTGTACTTGCAGTGTCTATAAATGGCCAGCAGAGACCTGAGCTCTTGCTCATCTGCCCTAAGCCTAAAACTCTTTTCCTTCTCTTCAGGGGGCCTGTATCTTCCCAGTTCCCTTGGGAGGAGCCTGTCTCCAATTACATTTTTTTTTTTTTTTTAAGGCTGGTCTCACTATATTGCCAGGCTGGCCTTGAACTCCCAGGCTCAACTGAGCCTCCTGCCTGCCTGAGCCTCCCAAGTAGCCAGAACTGCAGGCATGCACCTCAATTACTTTTTAAAAAATCTATTCACCTTATTTTAATTGTGGTAAATTATAAATGACATCTGCCATTTTGATCATTTTTAAATGGACCGTTTTCCATGACATTAAACACGTTCACACCCCGTTGCTCCCATCGCCAGCCGGCCATCTCCAGAGCTTTCCCCTGGCTAGACCGGAATTCCGTCCTGATTCACGCGGCCGGGTACCTGTCGCCAGCCCCGCCCACCACGTCTGCCCGGGAACTGGACAGCAGGTGTCCCCGGAGTGGAGTCACTGCGGCTGCTCGTCCTCCTGTGCCTCCCACGAGCCCTTCCACTGATTCCTCCTCAGTTTCCCTTAACCACATAAGAGCTCCAAATCCTTTCAAAACTTTCAAAAAATAACTTTCTTTTCCTGATCAGAGAACTAATTTCTGTTCTTGGTAAAGCGCGCCGCACACAGAGTTCTGAAGTCCGGGCATCACTGCTGCCCCGGGACTTCGCGCCCCCGCGGCCGCGGCCGGCCAGTTCAGTGGCCTGCGTCTCTACGAGGCACCACACGCGGACGCGGCCCGGCGACCCTGCCGGGTTCCTGGTGATGGCGCGTCCTGCCGTCTCCGCTCCAGGGCAGCGCCTGGGGCTCGGTACTCCTCCGGGCGCTCCCCAGGCCTGGGCCCGCGACAGGCGCACCCGGCCGGCACTCAGGAGTCTCCTCTTCTCCCCGCAGCCCCCGAGGACCAGGACGAGGGCGACGCGGCCGGAGACCCCGCCTTCAGCCGCGCGCCGCGCTGTGCGCAGGTGGAGCGGGCGCAGCACTGCAGCTGCGAGGCGGGCTTCCAGCTGAGCGCCGCCGCCGGCCGCAGCGTCTGCCAGGGTAGGCGCGGGCTGTGCGGTGGTGGGCGAGGGAGGTGGGCGGGGCTCCCTGCAGCCCGCCCCCTGCAGGAAGCCCCGCCCCGCCCCGGGGCTTGCGGGGAAGGAGCGGGAGGGGGCGCGGAGGGCGCCTCCTGGGCGTGCCCCGCCCACTGCGTGGGTCCGAGGTTGACCAAATGGGTGCAGCTGCTGCGCAGGCGGTAGGGGTGCTCATCAGAGAGCCAGCCTAGAGGAAGCAGCGGCGGGGTGGTGGGGGTCCCAGGCGCGTCCTTTTGTCAGATCCTGGCCCCGCCTGTGTGCCCAAGCCATGCTCCTTCATGGCTTGAAAAGCTATGAGCGAGCCGGGCGCGGTGGCTCACGCCTGTAATCCCAGCACTTAGGGAGGCTGAGACAGGAGGATCGCGAGTTCAAAGCCAGCCTCAGCATCGGCGAGGCACTAAGCAACTCAGTGAGACCCTGTCTCTACATAAAACACAAAATAGGGCTGGGGATTTGGCTCAGTGGTCGAGTGCCCCTGAGTTCAGTCCCTGGTGCCAAA
>PVHX01010076.1:0-21485 GCA_004024805.1 Geosciurus inauris | reverse complement strand
CCAAAAAAACCCGAAAAGCTATGAGCCCCGTTATCCCTAACATCCTGGCTGGTGTCACGTGGGCGGGTGGCAATAAGGGGCCCTGGAGCTGGACTGGGGTCTGGGTTCGTTCCCTAGTCCCCTCTGGGCTTAGCTTTACCGCACAACCCACCATTGCTAACCCCTCCTGATTACAGAAGTTCCTTTCCCAAATCACTCAAGCCACCAGTTCAAGTCAGAGATTTGGTCATTTGGTGCTAACAGACCCTTGTACAGCAACAGGAAGGAAACCCTTGTATCCCATTCCCAAAGAGAGGGGAGTTGAGATGAGACTGTGAACCTTCGGGCGAGCTGAGGGGGTGGGAGCGCGGGTGGGGCGGGGAGTGATTTGCCACCCTGTATGGTCTCCCCAGTTAGTCTGCAGCCTCGACAGACACACCCTCTAGGGTCTGGCCCCTCAGGCCCCTCCCTCTCCTTCCAGCCCCAGGGCTCTGGGGAGAGGGGAGCTGGCCTGTTCCTCTTCCACGGGCTCTGCTGGAACTCAGCGGCTGCCTCAAGTCCAGCATTAGCCTCAGCTGCTACAGAATTGGGCCATCCTGGGTGGTGGCTGGTTGACACTGGCTTTGTGGCTCCTGAAGTCATAGTGGACCCTTCTCTCCTCAGATGTGAACGAGTGTGAACTCTATGGGCAGGAGGGGCGGCCCCGGCTCTGCATGCATGCCTGCGTCAACATCCCGGGCTCCTACCGCTGCACCTGTCCCAGCGGATACCGGACCCTGGCTGACGGGAAGACCTGTGAAGGTGAGTAAGACTGCCTCGAGGGCACGTGACCATGGGTCTGGACAGTACCATCTGCACCTGGTCACCAGCTGTCGCTGCCACTCATCCAACCCCCGACCTCACAATCAGGATTCCCTGTTAGGGGAGTCAGTGTTTCCGGTACGTCTGATCTTTAAAAACACCAAGGAAAGGGCCTCTCAGAACCGGACCATGCCATGTAAATAGGAAATGAGGTGTTTAACCTGTGGGAGTAACTGTTTCCAAGGTCAGATCATTTCCACCCAGCTAGGGCTGGACCCAGAGGCAGAGGAGCCAGCGGTCACTTCTGTTGTACAATCTGGAGAAGCCCATCAGATCACAAGGCCTTATGTGGGCATCTGCAGGGCCACTCCTAAAGCAGACAGTACTTTACAGTCATCATGTCCTAATGTGGCCAGACCCACAATGCTGGCCGTGGTCACTGGGTAGCTGCGGCAGCAGGGGCAGAACACCCAGGGACTGGCAAGAGCCAGGGTCGCCCTAGCCTTGGACTTGAGCAGTGAGGAGAGGATGGGGTTTATCAGAGCCTCACGGATGGAGGTGGATGGCGGTGGAGGATGCGTGGCTGGGGGGTGGCCAGCCGAGGCAGTTCTGGCCCCAGGCAGGGATCCTGCAGAAGAGCACACCTGCCCTTCAGGCCTCCCATCTGCCAAGCCCAGCCGGAAGCGAGAGGGCTGGGCATCCAGAGAGAGTCTGGGCCAGTGAGTCTCCTGGAACAGAGTGGGTTGGATGGGGCCAGGTGAACAGGACATAACTGGCTCAGGTTTCACCCGGTGCTGAATCCCGTCCCTCAGTAGTGGCCCCCTGAGGGACTGGGTTGAGTCTTCTGAGACTGATTCTGAGGTGAGAAAGGGTGCCTAATGGGCAAGTGGGGGTGGGCGGCACTCAAGGGGACAGGGGAGGCTGTGTGTGTGGGGGGGGTGGCTGGGGGGTTGGAGAGGCTGAGAGTCCTTGCAGCATTGTCACCAGCCCTGGGGACAGGGACACGCCAACAGCAGGCTTCCTGTGACTCCACCTCCTCAAGTGTTGACATTAGTAGAACAGATACTCCAGCTCTCCACATCAGCTCAAAGTCAGAACACGGTAGGCCCCCCATCCACGGGGGATACGTTCCAAGACCCCCCGTGAATGCCTGAAGCCAAAGCTGGCACCCAGCCCTGCATACGTGTACATACCTAGGTTCAGTGGCAACTTATACATTAGGCACAGTAAGAGATCAACAATAAAAACTAATAATAGAGCAGTGATTAAACTATAACACTATAAAACTTATCTATAACATGAGTTATTTCTAGAATTTTCCATTTCATATTTTTGGAGCATGGTCGACCACTGTTAACTAAAATGGAAGAAAACAAAACCATGGATAGGGAGGGACTCCTGTGCATATCCCAGGCTCCTCCGGGTGCCAGACCTCGAGCTCTGCTGCCGCAGCAGGCCTCTGGCGAAAGCTGGGTCCACTGATGTAGAACCACCCACACTGGCAGGACGGGCGGGTCTGCTCCCCCCCCCCGGCTGTGTGCCCCCTTGGACACAGCGCACCAAGGGGATCCCCGCCCGGTGGCAGAGGCTCCTCCTGGCTGACCCACATCTGTTGGGGCTCTCCTGCAGGGCTTGGAGTCAGCCTGTGGGACTGGAGTCGGAGGAGGCATTTAGGGACCCCACCCCTCACCCATCCGACAGTTCAAGAAGGCCCACAGAGGATTGCTGGGCGTGGGGAAGAGATGGTCTCCAGCTGAAAGGAGAGCAGAGCACTCTTACCCATGAGGGGATGTCTGCATCTGGCAGGGGATGAGCCCAGGAGGAAGGTTTTTCTGAAGTTTTGAACCTCAGCATTGAATAACCAACATGGAGGCGTCTGGGCTGAGAGGGAGGGAAGGAAGGCAGGGTCTCAGGTGGGTGTTCCCCAGCATGGTTCTGCAGCACTTGCACAGGCCCCTGACCCAGATGACCCGGGGTGGTTCCTGTCTGAAGACCAGTGCTGGTATCTGAGGGTCCGCCTTGTGTGGAGTGCAGTATTCAGTGCCTGTTGGGGCCTTTCCTGTGGTTTGGTGGTAGAGGGAAAGTCAGGGGCGGGGTGGATTTTTAACCCAGTTCGTGTCCTGTATTTCAGATGTCGATGAGTGTGCAGGTCCAAAGCCCGTGTGCCCGCAGGGGACCACATGCATCAACACCGGGGGAAGCTTCCAGTGCGTCAGCCCCGAGTGTCCTGAAGGCAGCAGCAACGTGAGCTATGTGAAGACTTCTCCCTTGTGAGTACAGCCAGTGCCACCCGCAGCTCTGGCATCCGGGCTCCCACCCTGCATTTGGGGCAGGGCTGGACAGAAGAAGTTATGCCATAGGGAAGGTGAGGGCCAGGGAGCTGGCCGTCTGGCTTCTCTGAGCTCCCGTTTCCCTTTAGGGTTTGCATTTAATACTTTGTCACTCCAGTGCCATAAGAACCCAGCTTGGCTCCTCTGCCATGCAGAGGATAGCAGCACTGCAGCCACCCAGGTGGCATGGCCCCAGAAGGCTACCAGTACCGGTGATGTTACCTTGATAAATCCCACAGCCGCCAGAGGGCAGGAGTACATGACATGATTTGGAAGATGGTCATTTGCTCATATCCACGTAGCTGGGAACTAGTCGACTCCAGTCATGTTGGGATTCCCTGCACTTTGTATTACAGCATCTGCTTTCCCAATGGTGCTAGAAGGTTCAACGCCCAGTGTCCTCAGCATTTAGACAGTAGAATTGTCTTTGTAAGATTTGGGGGATGGACATTTAAGGGCAATAACTATCCCTAGCACAAAGCCCCCACTCTCTCAAAAGATCCCAAGAACCTTCACACTGTCTTCAAGATGCAGAGAAGTGACTTCATAAGCTTAGTTATTTAAATTGCTCTTTGGATCAAAGCAGAAATTAGAAGCAGCAGGAAAGTGTGTGGCACCCAAGAGTGACAGTTATAAAGGACAGTGAACACACCAGAACCTTCCCAAGGGAAGGGACAGGGAACCTGTTTGTCATGGCTTCCAAGGACATTGGATTAACAGCTGGATGTGGTATTTGAACTGCATAATCATGATGATACAGAATCACCAGACACTAAGTTGTATTTGTCTTTTGTGTTTGATAAGATAGAGAAATATCAAAGACATTTCTGCAGGACCCTGATTCCAAGTGGTTAAGGAGGACAGGGTTTCCTGCTTTAAGAATAAACGTTGTGGGGCTGGGGTTGTGGCGCAGTGGTAGCGTGCTCGCCTAGCACGCGGGAGGCACTGGGTTCGATCCTCAGCACCACATAAAAATAAAATAAAGATGTTCTGTCCACCTATAACTAAAAAATAAATATTTAAAAAATAAAAAAGAATAAAGGGTCGTGGCTCAGTGGCAGAGCACTTGCCTAGCATGTGGTAGGCACTGGGTTCAATCCTCAGCACCACATAAAAACAAATAAATAAAATAAAGGTATTGTATGCATCTACAATTAAAAAAATTAAAAAGAAAAAAAATAAAGGTTGTATTTGGAAAATTCATGTGTGGTATCCCACGCTACAGGATGCTGCAGCTGACTGTGAGGGTCCCTGTGATGGGGAGAGTTCCTCGCACCTGCAGGAAGGGGGTGTGGCCTGAACTCCAGTGTTGCTATCATTATAAATCTTCCCAGGCTTTATCTTTAAAAACTATAATCATAGCACATAAACATAAATGTGCCCACACACAATCAGGAGGGCTCCCCGGGCTGGGAACAGATGCAGAGTCCCTTCCCCGGCCATGCCTGGTGCCAGCCACATTTACTTGCCTGTAGCTCTGGAGCTCCTGGGTGAAGGACCTCTGGCTGGGGAAGACCCCCCTCCCCCCAGTGACTTTTGCAAGCAGGTAGGTGGGTGGGGGCCCTCTAGAGCATCCCCAAGTCTGACTGCTTCTGTTTGCCTCTGCTCCAGCCAGTGTGAGCGAAACCCCTGCCCCATGGACAGCAGACCCTGCCGCAGCATGCCCAAGACCATCTCCTTCCATTACCTCTCTCTGCCCTCCAACCTGAAGACGCCCATCACCCTCTTCCGCATGGCCACGGCCTCTGCCCCTGGCCGGCCTGGGCCCAACAGCCTGCGGTTTGGGATCGTGGGTGGGAACAGCCGTGGCCACTTTGTGATGCAGCGCTCAGACCGACAGACAGGGGAGCTGATCCTTGTCCAGACCCTGGAGGGGCCGCAGACGCTGGAGGTGGACGTTGACATGTCAGAATACCTGGACCGCTCCTTCCAGGCCAACCATGTGTCCAAGGTCACCATCTTTGTGTCCCCCTATGACTTCTAAAGGTGCCTTAGGGGGTGGGGGGGGAGGTGGAGATCTGGGCTGATTTCTCTCCCCCAAGGATTCAACTGTGGGCACTGACTGTGACGGATATCTCTCCCCTCTGCCTTGCCCCTGCCCTGTCACCCGGGCACAGAAGAGTGGCCACAGAACTCAAACTGCCACATCCATTTTTTCTCTGCTTTAAGGCTCTCCCCTTAGATGATGTACTTTCTCAGGCCTGTTTTTTCTTTTTAGAGGCTGGGCAGCTTTTAGAAATGCTGTGTGAATGGCTTTGAGTTGTACAAGCTGGGGAGGGGACGCTCACAGCATGTGTCCCAGACGGTGGTCAGCCAAAGTGCTGTCTAGCTAAGCTGAGGGCCCAGTCGCACCCTGTGCACTTGGCGGGGGTAGATTCCTCCCAGCCCAGCCTTATGTTGTCCCCACACGTCTGCCAGCCTTTGTACCAGAGAGCCACAGGAGGGCCTTGACCCCACCAGACCCTTCCACACCAAGGAACCCATGTTAAAGCCTGGATTCTGCCTGATTGCTTTCCTCTTGAGAAATCGTGTCTCAGAAACACAGCCTGGTGTTATAGCTGAGGAAATAAAATCTATCGCTCCTCTCTGCTCCTCTGACTTCTTGCTGGGCATGCTGAGCACAAGATAGCCCAGTTCCTTCTGGGAGGGGACAGCGGGCTCTTTTCCTGTCTGGGTTGGCTGCACTGGAATAAATGAATAAGAGAAAGCACAAGGTAATCCTTGGGTTTGGTCCACCAGTCTAATTTTTCTTGGCCACATGAGTGACTGGAAGGACATCGGGCCCGGACAGTTTAGGAAAATGCTCACATTTTCATGGATTCCGTGGCTTCCGAATTCTGGCAGAAGAACGGAGGGGTGATGCCCTGCAGACGGCTGAAGCAGGAAGACTGGCCAGGACCAAGAAGGGGTGGAGAGGGGCCGTTCCAGTTAAAACTCAGAAGCCAATGGGGCTGTGTGGCAGGTCCAGTGTCCAAGCACGTGGTGATCTACTGGTGAGTTTTCCTCATACATATTTTATTTAAACACTCTTTGACCTGGCCATGGTGGGCATGCCCGTGATCCTCATTCAGACCCAGTGGCCTCAGGAGGCTGAGGCAGGAGGGTCGCAAGTTCAAGGCCAGCCTGGGCAATTTACTGAGATCTTGTCTCAATGAGAATAAATAACAGATGGAATTATTTTATAGAATTGGATGAAAAGCAAAAGGTCAAAATGGCAGCTGGGAATGTATTTAATCCTAGTACCGCAAAAAGAGAGAGAGAGAGAGAGATGGTGCCAGAGGAAGTGTGTCATTAGTTCATTAGTTTAGCAATTGACCTTCTTATGAAGATGGTTTCTGGGATGGTCTATCTTTGTTCTCTTTTGTGGGACCAAAAATGAGACATGGTCAAGAAGAGTAGCTTTTGAAATTCTCCTTCTCCTGTGGGCTCAGAGACTCCCCTGCAGCCTAACGGCATAACAAAGGTCCAAAGACCTGCTTCTCTGGGTTGTTACAAGACTGAATCGCCATCATCCACAGCGCTGTATTTCCAGTGGTGATGTGACAGGTCTGAAGCCCACACCCAACCAACCAGCTGTGCAGAATACCAGGCAGGAGAGCCCAGGAGCCGACCACGCTCCTGCAGGTGACAGCACTGTGCACTTCTTCTTCCTGCTGGGGTGGGGTACCTGGGGGGGACAAGCCTTTACCTCCCAGCACACAGGGAGTTGTCTGGGGTCTGCCGAGCAGGTACCCACTTAAACCAGCACAGGATACTTTTGATGCCAGCCAGACCCAATTTCCAACATTTCCATCACCAAGATTGGCCTTCATCAAACCTGCTTCCCGTTTATGAAGCCACATGCTAAGAACCCATGGCACCGAAATATGAATGCCCAACTGCTGGGACTCCTTGTGGGTCGGAGCTGGGACTGTCCCTCAGGCAGGGTCTTGGTCTTCACAGCGAGCCAGTCAGCTTCTCGCAACTGTAACAGAATCAACTTGTAAGAGAAAAGGGTTATTTTGGCTTATAGTTCTGGAGGTTTCAGTCCAGATCAGTGGGGTCCACTGTCCGGGGCCTGTGGCCATCGAGGCAGCACCATGGCAGCAGTGACCTACAATCTCCCCATTAGGTCCTGCCTGCATCTTTAGGTTCCTACCACCTCCCAATACAGTGCCAAGCTTGGGACCGAGTCTTAAACATGTGGACCTTGGGGGACACTGCAGATCCAGGCTGCATCGATACACCTCTCCTCACGCTCCCAGTGGAAACGAGCTTCTCCATCCTCTTTAGCGTCAATCTACGCCAGGCAGTGCAGCTACTCATTAACAGGCATTAATTTTCACCTCTTTCCTGCTAATATAGTTTCGTATTACTTGGGGCATTTACATTTATGTCAAGTTGCAAACACATAAAAAGGCAGAGAAGAGTAGTGTAACAAACGCCACGCGTCAATCACCAGCTTTGACAGTCAGCATGTGACCAATCTTGTTTCATCGGCTCTCACCCCACCTTGTGATGACTTTTCTTTTCTTTTTCTTTTTTTGGTGCCGGGGATTGAACTCAGGGGCACTCGACCCCTGAGCCACATCCCCAGCCCTATTTTGTGTTTTATGTAGAGACAGGGTCTCACTGAGTTGCTTAGCGCCTCGCCGTTGCTGAGGCTGGCTTTGCACTCGCGATCCTCCTGTCTCAGCCTCCCTAAGTGCTGGGATTACAGGCGTGTGCCACCACGCCTGGCCCCTTGTGATGATTTTGAAATCAGTCCTAGACATCATCTCACTTCATCTGTAAAGTTTTTAGCATGTGTCTCTGAAAGATAAGGACTTTAAAAATAACCTCAATACCATCTATATCTAAAAAACGAACAAGGGTTGCTCTGTACCTTCAAATAGTCATTGTTTACATTTCTGAGTGTTCAAGATTGGTTTTTGTTGGCTTAAATTAGGTCCATGCACTTAATAATAATGATAAGCCTTTAGGTCTCCTTCAGTCTGTAGGATGGTTCTCATACTGCAGCATATATTGTTAGAGGGGAGACCACTGGATTGTCTATACTGTGGACAATCTGGGTTTTCTAGAATGCATCTTATAGTATCAAATTTTAAGGTATTCCCTATTTCTTATAACTCAGTAGTTATATCAAGAGATTGAACTATATCCAAGTTAGCATAGTTTTAACAAGCCCATTTCATTGGTGGCAATAGGTACTTCCAGGAGGAGCCACCTACTGTTTGGCTGTCCCTCTTTCTGACGTCATCAGCCTTGATAATTATTGCATACCTCCTTTACTTTAGGGTCACAGTGATGTTCTAGGGCTACCTTCTTCATTTATTAGCTGGCACAATTTATAAAGAGGAACTTCCTTTCACCAGTTCTGTGGTTATCCTGAGATGTGATTTGTGTAAGAAAGGCAGGATAAAATTTTGATTTCCCCTTTATTTTCCAATTTTCAAAATGAGGTGATTCCTTGGCATCATTGGAAGGGAACCAGGGAGAGCTGTTTTCTTAAATGCACCGTGAATTCATGTGTTCAGCTTGCCGCAGCTATGATCCTTCCTGTGGCTCACACTGTCCCATCTTCTGCTCTTACAAGCTGCTCTAAGTTGCCATGTTCCTTTTGACAGGATCCTACTCAGCTTGCTTGCTTCCTAGTTACTTTGTAGGACAAGATGTTTCCAGCACATCTCCTGTATTTCCTGCCTGGGCCCTGAAATCAGCCATTGCTTTCCACGAATCCCTGGTTCCTTCTAGTAGGGAACAGGAGGCAGAGATAAGACCTTGGCTCTGGTGCAGGTCATTGTCTTTTTGGCTTCACTGGATACAGTTAGGAAATATGTTTTATTAGTACTTTTTAAAGATAAAACATTATGTGATTTTATACTGATTCTTCAAATTCAATTAATGACTATTTTTTAAAAAAATAAAAACTTTTCAACATCACCAAAATAATTTGTACGCTCAAAAAAATCTTCTGAATGACAATGCCAGCACTTTAGCACACGTGCTCACTGAGGACAGTTAAAATGGTTCTTTTGTGGGGCTGGGGCTGTAGCTCAGTGGCAGAGCGCTTGCCTAGCATGCGTGAGGCACTGGGTTCGATCCTCAGCACCACATATAAATAATAAATGAATAAAAGAAAGATCCATCAACAACTAAAAAAAAAAAATTAAAAAAAAAAATGGTTCTTTTGTGATTCTTCATGTCCTACAGTTTGTGCTGTTAGGGGATACAGTCAGCTTGCTAGTTTTTCTTTTCTTTTTTTTTGGTACTGGGGATTGAACTCAGGGGCACTCAACCACTGAGCCACTTCCCCAGCCCTATTTTGTGTTTTATGTAGAGACAGGGTCTCACTGAGTTGCTTAGCGCCTTGCCATTGCTGAGGCTGGCTTTGAACTCATGATCCTCCTGTCTCAGCCTCCCTAAGTGCTGGGATTACAAGGCGAGTGCCACCGCGCCCGGCTAACTTGCTATTTTTAAATCGCTTGGAATAGCTGCTCTCTCTGTGGCTATGTCCCAAATTACAATCAGGATAGTTTCACTTCATTTTGTTGAAAAATTTTAGAAACTGCTTGTAAATTTAATTTTGTCCTATAATTAAGCAAGCTGTTACATAGTTCCAAGGTCAAGTTCACAACATAAGGAGCATTCAGAGAAGTCTACCTTCAAACCCAGCCTTTTCCGTCCATTTCTTTCTCTTGCTATAAGTAACTTTCCCCTTTTATGCTTCTATTTTAAAATGTCTATATGGACAAATGATAAATGTCAGCATCTATTTTATACTTTCCTTGCTCTTTCTTTTTTATTTTTAACTTTTTGGCTGGGGGCTCAAGTGCCCCTCTTCACAGAGGCCTCCCTACCCACCCTTGCCAATGCTGCCTGCCCCCTCCAGTCTCTCTTAATGACCTTACTCTGTCTCATTTTCTTTGAAAGTACTTTTCATTACCTAAAATTACCATAAACAATTTATTCCAATATCCTGGACCCTGTTGTCACCCAACCAGTATCTGTTTCCATTTCCCGCCTTCTGAAAGGAAGTGCGTTGGCTAAGCCCCCTTCCGAGCTTCCCCTCGAATTCACATGTTGAAGTCTTACTCCCCAGTGCCTCAGAGTGTGCCTGTGTGGGGAGACAGGGTCTTTAAAGAGTAATTAAGATAAGGTATTTAGGGTGGGCACTCGTCTAATATGCCTGGTGTCCATGTAAGAAGAGGTTAGGACATAAACACCCAGGGAGGACCACAGAGAGAGGAAGAAGGCAGGGAGAGGCCTCAGGGAAAACCAGCCCCGCCAGCACCTTGGTCTTAGACGTCCAGGCCCCGGTGTCGTGAGGGAACACGCTTCTGTTGTCTGTATCACCAAGTCTGTGGCATTTTCTTATGGCAGCTCTAGCTTACTGATAATCTCCCCATTCCAGCCTGTGTCCTAGGGGAAGGTGACAACCCCCGTCCCGATCTCCAGGTGTGAGGAGGGGGTGGGGGGCCACCATTGTGAATCATCCTTGGCCAAAAGAGACCCAGAAAGGAGATAGCTTTGAACCGCGTTCCTGGGGTGACTGCTATGAGCCTGGGAGGTGTCCCAGGCAGAGAGGGGGAAGGGCTTCCTCATCACAGAATGGCTGGGACAGTTTCTTCCTTTTCTACTGATGAGACAGCTGGAAGCCCTTTTTCTTGACAACAGGGATGCTGGGAGAGGGAAAGCCTCCTGGTGAAAGGCAAAGCCAAGGAGAACAGAGCTGGGTTCCCCACTAAAATCCTCCTGGATCTCTTCTTGGGTTTCCTGTTATGTGACATAATGTAGGTATTATGGTGTGGATGTGAGGTGTCCCCCAAAAGCTCAAAAGTTCACGTGTGAGACAATACAAGAAAGTTCAGAGGAGAAATGATTGGGTTGTGAGAACCTTAACCCACTCAGTGCATTGATCACCCCATGGAATGAACTGAGTGGTAATTGAAGGCAGGTGGGGCGTGGCTGGAGGGGGTGGGCATTGGGCGTGGCTTTGGGGTAGAAATTTGTATCTGGCACTGGAGCCTCTCTCTGCTCGCTGATCATCATGTGAGCTGCTTCCCTTCGCCACACTCTTCCGCCCTGATGTCCTGCCTTACCTGGAGCCCCGAGGAAGGGAGCCTGCTGTCTGTGGACTGAGACCTCTGAAACTGTGAGCCCCCAAATAGACTTTTCCTCCTCTGCAGTTGTTCTGGTTGGGTCTTTAAGTCACAGCGGCAACAAAGCTGCCTGACACGGTGGGTCTCACATGGAGTTGTCCTTGTCTGCAGCCTGCAGCATCCCCTGGTCTCACTGGTTCCACAAGGGCAGGCACCTCTTTTGTGAGCGCAGAGGGAGCTCCAGCACCTGCCTGCCCCACAGTAGTGGGGCAAACCACAAAATGAAACAGCTGGTGCTGGTGGGAGACATCTGTGAATCTGGCCAAACTCCTCCTACTGTCCCACCTCTGGGACCACAATGGGCGGGCCCTTCTGCCCCCGTGGGTGGGGGGAGTGGCGGGACTAGCGCTGGTGAAGAAGTCATGCAAGTCTCTCCCAGGCCACGTTGACCTGTTGCTGGTGTCAGAATCCCCAGAGTCCCCTCCTCTGTCATATGGTAACTGGCCCCACTGAGCATGGGGCTGCCCTGCCAGCTCAGTGCCTGAAGGATCAGTGACCTGCTGGTGCTGCACCCAAGCAAGAGCAAAACCTGGTCCTCTGCTCTTTTACACCATGGAGGTTTTAGGGTTGCTTATTACTCCCTCCTCACTATCCTGACTTGTTCAAGCCAGAAAAGGAAAAAGTGAAATGGGGGATTCCCTCCATCACTGATGATACCCTGTGATGGACGGAAGAGTAGAATGCCTTCGTATGCTTGCTTTATCCCTCCAAAAAAGAAACCAGCAGGCCAAAATGGTATGTGTCAAAGGCTGGAGTGGCCTTCCCAGTGTTATGGTGGCCCTCACGGCTGAACCCTGCTCTCTCCCAGACACCAGCCTCGGGAACATATCAGGCCCCATGCTGAGGGTTGACCTGTGTTCCCCAAAAAGATCTCTTCAAGTCCCAACACCTAGTACCTATGAGTGTGGCTCTATGGAAACAGGGTCTTTGCAGATGCAACTGGTTAAAGCGAGGTCATGCTGGATTAGGGTGGGCCCTGAGTTCCATGGCTACAGTTTTCACTGTGAGAGAGACAGACACACAGGGAAGACGGGGCAGACAGGAATCCTCTCCCAGCCAAGGAACACTGAGGATTGCTGGTGTTCACCAGAAGCTAGGAAGAGACAGGGAAGGATCACTCCTGGGAGCCAGCAGAGGGACACTGGCCCTGCCGACACCTGAGTTCCAGGGTCTACCTCCAGGACTCAGAGAACACATTTCTGGTGTTTCTAGCCAGCCACCCACTGGTGGTGCTTGTGACGGCAGTGAGCCCAGCACACTGAGTATCCACCTGCCCTCTGAGTGTCAGCTGGGGGCTGATCACCTTGCCTTGTTGGGGGAGAGGAAGGGCTGCCCCACCCTGGGGTACACGGACAGCCAGCAACTGTCACCAAGCAGACACTTTCCTCTCTTCAAAATCCGTCTTGCATCTTGGCCAGCTTTTTTCTGCCAGTAATCTTGAAGCGAGAAGATGACTTTCTTAGGGTACAGCTGCTAATTTCAACCAGAATGGCCATCTATGTGCAGTGAGTGCCGTCACACTGGGACACCCAGGAGGCTGACTTGCAAACAGTGTGGTCTTTTGACTAGTTTCTTAACTAATAAGGACATAATTCTACTTGCTTCAGCAGCAAAAGCTGAAACCAGGGGCTCTATCAGCACATTTCATAAAGAAGGTCATTGACTCCAGGAACAGGAAGGAATCTGGACTCTTAATCCCAACCCTGGATTAGCCAGAGGCCCAAAACAAAATCCAAGCCATCCTTCCCTCAGGGTCCGCAGGGCTGAACCACGCATCTCCCACCTCTCCAGCCACAGTCCTGTGGCAGGTGATGCGACTCTGTCCCCAGGCTGTGGCCTGAATGTTTGTCCCTCCCCAGATGCATATGTAGAAACGTAACCCCAAGGTGGTGGCTTTCGGAAGCGGGGCTTGCCCCGCTAAAGCCCTCTAAAGCACCCAGCAGCCCGTGAATGCCCAGCAAGAGGCACCCTCTGGGAGCCAGGAAGGCGCCCTCAGTGGACACTGAAAATGCTGCCTGGCACCTGGATGGCGACTGCCAGCTCCTCCAGCACTGAGAGCACTGTGATTGTGCTGTGAGCCGTCATCTACGCTAAGGCCGCCGGACTCAAGATCCCCCCAGGACAGCGAGCCCGGCAGCCTCCCTCCTCTCCTGTCCCCTGCCAATGAAGCAGCTCCCACCAGTCTCTGCTCCAGACAGAGCTAGTGACGACTGGGTTCCACACACACCATGAGCAGCCGGGCTCTGCTCTGGGAACCAGAAAGCACAGCCCGCCTTCCCTTCTCCATTTCCAGGCAGAAGGGGAGAACAACGTATAAACCAGATCAAAAGTTAGTCTGCAGAGTCCCTCGCGTGTCCCCTGGCGTCCTGTGTGCAGCTCTCCGTCCCCGTGTGGTGGGAGCCACCTGTCGGGTGGGCGGGCCACTTCCCAGTATCCCTCCCTCCATCGCCTTAATCCGCCATCGCCCTGCAGCAGTGAGGCTGCCCGGAGGGCTGGGGTGGACACAGGCTTCAGAAAGGGTTCTGCTGGACTCACAAAACCCACGAAAGGCACCATTCAGAACACGAACACCACACACCACCTAAGCACAACTCCTAACACCGCGCGCTCACCAACAGCCAAAGACGAGGACAGCAGCCCTGGCTAAGTGCTGGGGCCCGAGGCCTGCTCCACGGGCTGAGGCTCAACAGAGCCAAGGGCGACCAGCGTCTCCCTGTTGCTCCAGGAAACCCTCTCCCTTGCCTTCCCGCCCTCAGCCCTGGAGGGAAGCCGGCACATCCTATTTAAAAAGCCAAGGTGTTCTCTCCCCACCTTCCTCTTTTTCCTACTTCAGATTTAGCTGCGGGATGCATCCCAAAGAACATGGCCCTCCAGAACTCCTGGCGGTCCTCGGTGGCAGAGGGCAGGTGGCCGGGCAGGCTTCTGCTTCCTCAGGGGCTTCCCACACCAGCCCGGGGTGAACATGGGCCCCGCCCAGCTTCACAAGGACAGGCATTCATGCAGTCTCTGAGACAAGAAGGAATTCAGAGCAGCCAGGCTTTGCTCCTGCATGGACTGAAATGACTGTTTTATGTGCACTTTTGGCTAAAATAAGGACCATTTCTGTTGATTCCGGGTTTACCTAACTGAGTTCAGCTACACAAGGAAGTTTAAATTGGCCTGCAGTCCGTGGGCGTATGGACGGCTGGAAAGAGCTGGCAGGTCAGCAGATACGGGTCTGGATCACACACTTGTTAGTAAGTCCAAGACGAAAGTCCAGTTTAAATGGTTATGTAACAAAAATACCTGCCAAGTAACACATCCAGGCAAATAAATCTGAAACATTTTTGCATAGGCTACAGCTGGGTTACAAAGCTTGTATTTACTTAAGACTTATGGGAATGGCAAATAAGACCACTTCCACAGAATCCCTTAAGAAGGTAGTTTAAAAATTTGGAGCAAGGAGTGAAGGTCTCAAATGGTGATGAACTAGGAACTTCCTGCCAAGTCACATGCCCTCTGCCTGATCTCATTGTTCTGGGTGCAACTGCATTCTCAGGAAGATGGGTCCCTGGCATGCCAGGCAGGGAAGAGAGATGTTGAAATAAAAGTACTAGGGGATAGTGCTTGTTGCCTTCATGGCAGTGATAAATATACATTTATTTTTATTTATATATTTTACATATGAAATATATTTAGAAACACACACATTTTAAAAGTGCAGTTGTGCATGTGTATATGTACACACACACACACACACACTGTGTACACACAGCTGTTGTGATATCAAACAACAGTTAACAGTGAACCAGAGTTTCTACTTCTGAAATGACAAAAGTAAGAGCTCTAAAAACCCACCCTCCTACAAATGGCATGGGAACACTGGCACAAGTTGTCAAAATTAACTTTTTCAGAACTCTGGAAACTAAAGGTGTGCAACAATTTGAAGACAATTTATTCAAGTAAAATAGCTTGGTGAAAGGCCTTGTGGCATCTTAACTTGCCCTCCTCTCCCCTGCCCTGCTCCAAAGCCCTGCAACCTTAGCTGTGACCCCAATAGCTAGCAGTAGTCACTAAAGTGGGAAGATAGGTTTGTAGCTCCTCGAACGTCCAGCCTGACTGTCACTATTTGATCTGTATGATGGCTCACTGAAAAGCTCCTTTCCCAGGGCCGGTCTTCATTTCACCAGACTAGAGAGCTCACTCTACATGAACAGCCCTACAGGCAGATTTGTGACCAAAACATCGACAGAGTTGGGCATGATGGCACATGCCTGGAATCTTAGCTACCCAGGAGGCTGAGGCAGGAGGATCGTGAGTTCGAGGCCAGCCTGGGCAACTCAACAAGACTGTCTTGAAATAAAAAACAAAAGGGCGGGGATGTAGCTCAGTGACAGAGCGCTCCTGGGTTCAATCCCCAGTACCAGTCAAAACCAAACTCAATCACCACCAACTGTTGAACACTGTAACCGCCCAAGGTGGTATTTGTTACCAGTCAGAAGCCAAGAGGCTGACCAAAACACAGGGAAGCCAGGCCTGGCAGTGCACGCCTGCAATTCCAGCTCCTCAGGAAAAAACCTAAAAGGAAAAACTGAGAAATGAGATATCCATACAGGGCTTGGAAAAGCTCTAACACATTCCTAGGAATCTCAATGCCTGCGTGTGCAGGGCAGAGTAAGGCCTGGGAGGGCCACGTTCTTACCTCTCTCCTCAAGCAGCAAGTAGAGCCCAAGGCAGAGGTTAAGCCCTAATATCACATGTTCTTTTTCCTTTTAGTGCCGGGCCTCACCATGCTAAGCAAGTGCTCTGCCACTGAGCTACACTCCAGCCAGTTTTGTTTTGAGACAGGGTCTTGCTGAGTCGCTTAGGCTGACACTGAACTTGAACCTGCTTCAACCTCCTGAGTAGTCAGGATTACAGGTGTGCACTGCACCCTGGCTTAAAGGCATTTTTTTTTTTTTGGTACTGGGGATTGAACCCAGGGCTGCTTAAGCACTGAACCACATCCCTAGCTCTCTTTATTTTTTATTTTGAGACAAGGTCTCACTGAATTGCTTAGGGCCTAAGTTGCTGAGGCTGGCTTTGAACTCACAATGCTCCTGAGCCACTGGGATTACAGGCGTGCGCCACCAGGCCCTGCTTTGAGGGTGTATTTTAACACAAGCACAGAGCTCCTCTGTAAAGACTGGAAGACTTATGTGTACAAGGCATTTAAGGAAATTTCTGTCTAATCATTAGCTGACTTACTCAGCTGAGCACCGACTTGAATGATCATACACAATAAAAAACAGATTTTACCAAATTACTCAAAAAAAAAAAAAAATCACGGAACAACGATAATATGCAGCAATAACAGCAAGGTAGGGTGGTTTGGTTTACAGAAGTGACAAACTATAATGCTTAAAATGTCCAATTTGGGGGCTGAGGAAGTAGCTCAGTGGTACAACACGTGCTAAGCATGCACAAGGCCCTGGGTCCAATCCCCAGCCCTGCAAATAAAGAAATATGTTTGGTTTCGACTAAGAAGTTATAAATTATAAATGATGTATGGCTCATGTGCACACGTTTGT
Organism: Geosciurus inauris; assembly: GCA_004024805.1. NCBI lineage: Eukaryota > Metazoa > Chordata > Mammalia > Rodentia > Sciuridae > Geosciurus > Geosciurus inauris. The sequence goes on along the minus strand of PVHX01010076.1, from coordinate 4,685 downwards.
GCATGCGTGGACGGGCACACACATACAAAATCAATAAAAACTGTCCAAGGAAGCCTAGATGTTGAACTTACCTAAAAAAGACTTTAAATCTGCCAAATGTGTTCAAACAACCGAAAGAAAGTATGAGGACAATCTCATTAAATAGAGAATATCAATAGAGAGATAGGAATTACGGTTATTTATTTATTTTTGAAGTACTAGGGATTTAGCCCAGGGTCCCTGTGCCACTGAAATGTACCTTCAGCCCTTTCTATTTTTCATTTTGAGACAGTGCCCCACTGAATTGCCCAGGCTGGCCTTGAGCTCACAATGCTCTTGCCTCGGTGTCCCGAGTAGCTGGGATTACAGGTGAACGCCATCGCGCCTGGAAAAGTATTAAAAAGAACTAAACAGAAGGGCTGAAGTTGAAGAGCACAACTGAAACGGCAGGTTCACAGGAAGGCTCGAGCGCAGATCTGAACAGGCAGAAGAAAGGGTCAGTGAACTCGAATACATGTGGGTCCACTGACTATCCAGTCTGAGGAACAAAAAAAACAAAAACAAAAACAAAAAACCAAAGAGTCTCAGATCCCTGTGAAGTCGTCATGATGCATACCCACATAAGCATGAGTGTTCCAGAAGAGGAGACAGGAGAGAAAGGATATTTGAAGAAATAAGGGCTAAAAAGTTCCCAAACTTAATGGAAAACACTAATTTGCTTCTCTAAGAGGCTAAAAGACTGCCCACAGGATAAACTCAAATAGACCCACACTTAAAGGCACCAAAGTGTTGAAAGCTAAAAACAAAGAATTTTTAAACTAGTAAGAAGTCTTCAGGTACAACTGAGCCTCAATAAGCGTTACAAGCCAGTCCTCACTGGGAACCATGGTGCCAGAGACCGAAACAGCTGCCAGTCAAGCAACTCTATATTCCTCAAGAGACGGGACACTGAGATATCCCCAAATACAAAAAATTTGAGAAAATTAATTCCTAGCACCCTCCTTACAAGAAATATCAGAGGGAGTCCTTCAGGACACTAAAAGTACCCAGCTCCCACCAAAAGAAAGAACACTATGTAAAGGCAACCATGCAAATTAATATAAAATATTAATATCTTTTGTTTGTAGCAGTTTTAAATCCTGATTTAAGTAACAACTGCATAAAGCAATAATTATATAACTGTTGATGAGCTCATACTACATAAACATTTAATTTGTGGGCTGGGGTTGTGGCTCAGTGGTAGAGCGCTTGCCTGGCATGCGTGAGGCCCTGGGTTCGATCTTCAGCACCACATATAAATAAATAAATAAATACATAACTCATTGACAACTAAAAAAGTATTTTAAAAAATTTAGTTTGTATAAATAATATAAAGGAAGAGGGAACAAAGCTATGGTGGAAATAAGAGTTCCACTGAAACTAAGTTGGTATCAATATGAACTAGGTAGTTTTAAGTTTTAATTTTAGTTATCCCCAGGGTAATCACCAACAAAAACCCCTCAAGTACATATAGTAAAAGAAACATCAAAGACACTTTGGGAGGCTGAAGTAGGAGGATCAGGAGTTCAAAGCCAGCCTCAACAACAGCGAGGCACTAAACAACTCAGTGAGACCCTGTCTCTACACAAAACACAAAATAGGGCTGGGGATGTGGCTCAGTGGTCAAGTGCCCTGAGTTCAATCTCCAGTACCAAAAAGAAAGAAACATCAAATAAATTAAAACGATAGAGTAGAAAATATTGAACACAAAAGAAAGCATTAATGGAGGAACAGAGGAACAAACAGACATAACTCAGAAAACAGATAAAATAAGACATAGATGTATCTGGATTGCTGTAGATGTACACATTTTACATGTGGTTGATACAACCACCAGGAAGATCTATGCAGTGAGATACACTCAAAAGCACTATATAGAAATCAAAATGAAATTCTAAAATAAATGCTCAAGTAACCCAGAGAAAGGCAGAAAAAGAAGACAGGAAAAACTCTAAGTACAAACAGAAAACAATCAAATGGCAAATTTAAGTCCTGCCCTATTGATAATTAGGCTAAATAAAAGTGAATGATCTAAACACACCACGTGTGCGGATAGTATGTACTCTGACATAATGTGATGGAAGTGGCACTTCACCTCTGTAGTCTTCTCCCAAGATCACAGTCCCAAGCTTTCCATTAGCAAAACACTAGCCAATGCCAAGTGAGGGTCGTTCTGCAAAACACCTATAAGAATCTCTCAAAACTGTCAGTCGTCAAAAACAAAAGTCTGGTGGTGCACCCTTGTAATCCCAGCAACCAAGGCAGGAGGATTGTAAGTTTAAGGCCAGCCTCAGCAACTTGGCAAGACCTTGTCTCAAAATAAAACATTAATAAAGGACTGGCGATGTAGCTCAGTGGTAGAGCACCCCTGGGTTCAATCTCCAATACCCAGGTGGTAGGTGAGTGCGAGAGAAATTTAGTGCAATACATTTTCCTTTAAACACTGCTTTAGCTACATCCTACAAATTTTGATTGTTCTATTTTCATGTTTCCAAATATTTTCTAATTCTTCGTGATATGTTTGGCCTGTAGATAAATAAGGTTTTATAAACTAGGAATGGTTTATCTTGGTAACTGTTCCACCAGCACTTAGAAAACATACATACTGTTTGTGAAGGGTCCAATATGTGTCAAACAGACCAAAACAATAGTGTTTTTCAGTTTTATATCCTTGTTCCACTATTTCTATAGAGAAAGGTACGTTGAAGTTCTAGCTGTACCTGTCAATTTGTCAATCTCTACTTTCAGTTCTGTTAGCTTTGGTTTCAGATAACAAGTACTGTTCTGGGGTGTGGTCTGGACGGTTTGTTCCTGTGTGTGGTGGTGTTGAGCTGGGGAAAGATTTAAGAGGTGAGGCCTCGTGTGAGGTCATTAGGTCAGTGGGGCACTGTCTTTGGAAGGGATTAACCCCACTGTCTTGTGGGGTTAGCGGTCTTGAGAGAGGGCTGTTACAAAGCAAGGCCATCCCACACGACACACTTGGACCTTCCACATGCAGCTAATTCCCTTTCTGCTTTCCCACCATGTTGTGACAGACAGGGGCCCTCCTCACAGGCCAAACAGAGGAACTTTCACAGCCTCCAAAATTGTGAGCTAAATCTATCTTTAATTAAAAAAAATTTTTTCTCCATATTCTTTTTTTTTTTAAAGATTTTTTTTTTTTTAGTTGTAGGTGAACACAATGTCTTTATTTTATTGCTTTGTATGTGATGCTAAGGATCGAACCCAGGGCCTCATGCATGCGAGGCAAGCGCTCTACCACTGAGCTACAATCCCAGCCCCTCTCCATATTCTTATTGGTGCATTATAGTTGTAGATAATGGTGAAATTGGTTACATATTTGTACATGCACACAATATAACAATATAATTTGGCCAGTATAATTCCCAGTATTTCCCCATTTCCCCTTTCCTATACTGACCTTCCTTCCATTTGCATGAGATATGCCCCCTTCCACATCTTTCTTTGTCCTCTCCAACCTCCATATGAGAAAAAACATACAACTCTTGGCCTTGTGAGTTTGGCATATTTGGCTTAACATAATGTGCCCAAGTTCCATTTTCCTGCAAATGACCTAATTTCATTCTTCTTTATGGCTGAGTAAAACTCCATTGTGTATATGTACCACATTTTCTCTATCCATTCTTTGTTGATGGACACCTAGGCTGTTTGCATAGTTTAGTTATTGTGAATTGTGCTGCCATAAACAGAGTTATGCATGTCTCACTGTAGTTAAGATGACTTGAGTTCTTTAGCGTAAACAAGGAGTGGTATAACTGGTCATATGGTAGTTCCATGCCTGTCTTTTGAGGAACCTCCATACAGATTATCATAGTGGCTGTACTAATTCACAGTCCCACCTTCTGTGTAAAAGTCTTCCTTTTTCTCCATATCCTTTCCAGCACTTATTATTTTATATTCTTAATGACTGCCATTCTGACCATGAAACCTAGCATGGATTTGATTTGCATTTCCCTAACTGCTGATGATGTTGAATATTTTTTCATGTATTTGTTGGCCATTTGTATTTCTTCTTTTGAGAAGTGTCTGTTTTTCTTAATTTGCACGCTAATTGAATTATTTGGGTTTTGGGGGTTTTTTTGGTGGCATTTTTTGAGTTTTTTGTATAGTCTAGATATTAATCCTGTCTAAAGAACAGCTAGCAGAGACTTTTCTCCCATTATGTAGGCTCTCTCTTTGTACTTTCTCCTTTGCTGTGCAGAAGCTTTTAAAGTTGCTGCCATCCCCTTCATTAACTTTTAGCACTATTTCTTGAGCTTTAAGGGGTCCTGTTGAGAAACCGTTGCCTGTGCCTACATTTTGGAGTATTGAACCTACATCTTCTTCAAGTTGCATAGTTTCTGGTTTAATTCCAGGGTCTTTGATCCATTTTGAGTTGCAGGGTGAGAGGAGGAGACATATAAATTTGGGGCTGTGAATTCCTAGTGAATTGTCTTATTATGGCTGCTATGGTCAAACTGAAGAGCACTTGGAAAATCAGGCAGGGGGCTGGGGTTAGAGTTCAGTGATACAGTGTTCACCTTGCTCATGTGAGGCACTGGGTTCGATTCTCACATCAAAATAAATAAATAAAAATAAAGGTTCATGCACAACTAAAAAATATATATTAGGGCTGGGATTGTAGCTCAGCGGTAGAGCGCTTGCCT
>PVHX01010075.1:43540-72435 GCA_004024805.1 Geosciurus inauris | reverse complement strand
TTTGATTGGTCTTTCTCCCTTCTCTTTCGTTTTTCTCACTCTCTTCACTTCTGCCTCCTGTGAATACCTCTGAGATAAATTAACCTGCACCCAAGTCTTTGTCTCTGGCTCTGCTTCCAGGGGGAATTCAAATGAAAAATGTGTGTGTGTGGGGGGGGAGGGGGTGATTAGTACTAACATGAATGACACTGTTCTTGAATGCTCATTATTATGTTAAATGTTTCCAAATGGGTTTTTCTATCCACTTTGAAGATTTTGACTAACATATTACTTTGGCATTTCTATGCTGTTCACCTCTCTTCATTTTCAAATATATTGTAAAGTTCTTTGACAAGGGAATTAGTCTGGGTTCTTTAGAGAAACAGAACCAACAAGATATAGATTTAGATATGGATTTATTTTATATATAAAATGTTTATTTTAAAATTACACAATAAAACGGATGCAGAGAAATTAGAAACTATGTAGATAACCAAAAAGAAAAATGAATTCAACTATCCCCAAATTCTGTCAACTATTATTAACATTTAGATGTACATGCATTGATTTTAAAAAAGAAAGAAAAGAGGGGCTGGGATTGTGGCTCAGAGGTAGAGTGCTTGCCTTGCATGCGTGAGACCCTGGGTTCGATCCTCAGCACCACATACACAGCAATAAAATAAAGGCATTGTGTCCATCTACAAAAAACTTTAAAAAAAAAAAAAAAGAAAGAAAAGAATCTTCCATGGTTCAACTATATTTATTCTTCTCTAGCTTGCTTTTCCTCCTCAAAAATAGATTAGTAATATCCTTATATTAATACACATAGATCTGCATATTTATGTTTAATGGTCACATGCTAATCCAAGGCAAAGATTACCAACATTTAACCAGTCATTTCCATCTATGGCCTTTTATAAATCATAGAGTGATTTTAAAAATGTGTATCTACATCTTTGTGCCTTTCATTAAGATTTCTTTAGAAGTCAGGCTATTGGGCCAGCATAACAAGTCTATGCCAGGCTCTGGTCCAAGTTCCTCACAAACATTAACTGATTGAATCTCACAGTAATCCTTCCAGATGGGGCCACTTAACTTGCATTTTACAGTCTAGGAATGGGGGACCCATAGCCGTTAAGGAACTTGGTTTGAGTCCTGCCTTTCATGAGTGGTGCCACTGGGATTTGACTTGGAAATGGCCCTGGAGCTCTGGTCTGGAGCCCCCTTGTACTTTGTTACATACCACCAAATGCATGCCAGAAAACTTGAGCCAATATAGTGTTCTCATTGCTTTAGGGAGTCCATTTTTGCATTCTCTTGCCACCATGTTTGACAATGTGATACATGAAAAGAATAAAGCCTCACCTTTTAAAATATCTGCTTTAAAAAAAAAATTCTTGTAAAGTGAGATTCTCCTTCATTCTTTTTTACATTGATCATTTCCGTTTCTTCTTTATTTTTTTTTTAAAGAATATCTTTATTTTATTTTTATGCGGTGCTGAGGATCGAACCCAGTGCCTCACGCGTGCTAGGCGAGCACACTACCACTGTGCCATAACCCCAGCCCCTCCGTTTCTTCTTTTATGAATTGCCTGATCATATTTCTAACTCTACCTTTTTTTAGTTGATGTAGTTAGCTTTTCTTTGTTCCTGTTTTCTTCATCTTTTTATTATGGAAAATTTCAAGTATATATAAAAATAGAATTATATAATGACCTTGCTGTCCCTATTACTCAGCTTTAACGAATGTCAACAATGTCTTGTTTCCTGTATGCCGCTCACCAATTTCCTCCCAAATAATCATATCATTTATATCTACAAACACTTCTTTATGTATCTATAAAAGATACTCCCTTTACACAAACTCTATTCTACCATGACCCTACAACAAAAATCAATATGATTTTCTAAATATTGTCACATATTCAGTATCCTTGATTTCGCTATTTTTCTATACATGTTTAAGTATTCATTTTCCATTTTCCTCTTTGTTTCCTTCCCTTCATACCTTCCCTTTCCTTCCTCTACACTTTGTGTTTTTTGTTGTTGCTGAAGAACACAGATTATTTGTCTTGTAGACAAATAATTCCCCTTCATCTGGATTTTGCTGATTAATTACTGTGGTAGAGTATAATTCATCCCTCTTTCCCCTGAGCTATTTGTAAATTTGTTGTTACATCTAAATATTTCATCAGATTCAGCTTTTTCTTCTTTTGTGAGACTGTTCATAGGTGGTGGTGTGTCCTCCCATCAGGAGACAGAAGGGTTCTCGTATGCTGTTGATAGCATTGGTGATCGACATTGATGATCATTGTTTAAATCCATCTGTAAATTAGGGATCTCTAAACTTGTGATTTTCTAATTCTTTTTTTTTTTTTTTTGGTACCGGGGATGGAACTCAGGGGTACTCAACCACTGAGCCACGTCCCCAGCCTTATTTTTTTGTGTTTTATGTAGAGACAGGGTCTCACTGAGTTGCTTAGCACCTCGCTCTTGCTGAGGCTGTCTTTGAACTCCTGTCTCAGCCTCTCAAAGTGCAGGGATTACAGGCATGTGCCACCATGCCTGGCTGATTTTCTAATTCTTTTGACATTTGCTATCTGAGAAGCTACAGTTCATATAGGAAAGGCAGTTCATGGCTGATTCTTTTTCCTTTTGAATAATGAGTTGATTTCCTAGACTCTTCTATAGGTACTGCATGACCTCACATATTTAAATATATTTGACTTGTTTAAATACATTATTGCTGTTACCTTTGCTGATGTTGAAATTATCCGTTCTTTGGCCAGTGGGAGTTGGATCCGGGAACTTGAGAGTTGGTTCCCAGATCCTTCTGACACGACTTTGGTTATCTCATACCTTCCTGGTTATCTTGTATGAAAGATCTTCCGGGTTCCTCCCATACAGTTCTTGCCCCAGATGTGAAATTAGTGATTTATCTTGGCATCCTGGTTTCTTTTAGAAGAAAATTATAGACACAACCCAGGTGCTAGGGGTGCCTATTGCTACTGGACTCACCATTGTTTCTAAGTCTTTCCAGTGCACAGAGGTAGGAAATACCATGAAAAAATACCTTATGAATTCATACTGTATGCATTCGCAGTTCCTATTCAATTACATGACTATAGTATTTTTACTTTATCTCATTGATTTAACATCTTTATCCCTTTTCTTCCACATCAAAAGTTCTGGCTCTTAACATCACAGTCACAGTCAGAATAGCAAAACCTTATTGCCAACAGTATGAATACTGAAAACAATCTAAAATTTTTAATAATCTTTAGAGTTCTTCTTGTCCTTGGGATCTATCCCACTAGAGATGCCCAGCTAAATTACTGCATTTTAATGTCACTTGGCATAGTCCCTCTCTGTGGTTTTGCTGATGGATGCCTTATTTAATTTTTGATTTTAGAAATTGCATTGTTATTTATTTTGTGTCTTATTGCTTTTGAAAGTTCTTTGTTTTCCTTCAAAAATAATTTGTTTTTGATCACAAAACAGAGAGAAGGATCAAAGGCAACGCTGTAATCCCTTGGTCACATCTTCCAGTTTTTGCACCTCTAAAACTTGTCCCACTTCAGCAGGTGCTCTCCCTTCTGTCAGCTACAGAGTATAGGATGGCCACGTGGGAAGACAGATGGATGCCCCTGCAGTTAAGGCGACTCCCCTTAGTGTTTCCGCTCCTTTTTTGAATACCACAAGTAACTGGTGGTTCTATCAATTTTCTAATACTCATCAATGAGCAGGTCATGAATTCTGACTGTCCAACTCTTAGAAACCTCAAAGAAAGACCTTCTGAGACAGGAGCAGAGACTAAGGCTAGGCCCTTCTCTGCTTCAGCTTTCCAGGACCCAGGCTGCCTGTGGCACCTGGAGAGCTTTCCTGGGTCCTCCATATCCCAGAGTGGCAATGGAGGAGGGGCAGGCCAGGCCAAACATGAGGCATAAACAGTCTTTTTTTTTTTTTTTAATATTTTTTTAGTTGTAGATGGACACAATGTCTTTATTTTATTGCTTTGTACGTGGTGCTGAGGATCGAACCCAGTGCCTCACGCACGCAAGGCAAGCGCTCTACCGCTGAGCTACAATCCCAGCCCCATAAACAGTCTTTATTGGGCTCAGACCAGGAGTCCATGGGTCCTGAGGACCTCCATGAACTTGTTAATTTTCTTGTCCACCTGTTCCATAACCCCATAATCTGTTTTTCCTTCCGGTGATGACGAATCTTGGCTTTCTCCTTCCTGTTCTCCTCCAGGGTGGCTGTCACTGCCTGGTACTACCAGCCGACCTCACAAGACAGGCCTAGGCCTGTAGGGTTCAGATGTACAACCTTGAGAGCAGCAGGAACTACTACGGGCTCCTTCGTGTCTTAGGGCCGTGGAATCCCATCAAACCCCTGGAGGCGGCCCAGGGCACCCCGGCCTCACTAAGTCTCTCAGGGCCGCAGGCCACGCCCAGTTCACCGGAAGTGCGAATGCCCCCCACCCGGAAGTGGCTCGCTCCACGGGATGGGTTGGTATTCATTCGCCTGTGGAGGAGGAAGGCCAGTTGCTTCAACTTGTTTCTGTAGAAATTTCCAGAAATGTTGATGCCCTCGCAGCGCACAGTCACCACCTGGCAACCCAGCAGTACTGGGTCTGGCTGCCAGGCCGCTCAGGAAACGGCCTCGGCCATCCAGCACCAGAACCTGCCCCTCCGCCATCTTCGGCAGCTGCCTCAAGAGTTCTTCATATGTGGAAAATATTGATCCTTTTCCCTGTATGTTGCTTTTCTTCTCCTTTTTTGGTTGGTTATTTGTCTTTTAATTTTGTTCACAGTGTTTTTTGCTATAGAGGGGTCCAGTTAACCAGTTTTACTTTATAATTTCTGCTTTTGGTGTCATAGTCATTTTTACCTCTTCGCTGTTTTTTCTTTTCTTTTTTTATTGAGAAATTCAGTGGAGCGGTTAAAGGGGAATGAAGGGAAGCTGGGGACGGGAAAAAGAAAGACAGTGGAATGAATCTGTGATATTGATTTTTGCTTCTGGTGCTTGTGTTTCAAGACTTTTACACATTTATCTATATTCTAATTTCCTAGCTAAAAATGTTTATAAAAATTGAGTGTTTGACATATCTGGATTTTGGGGGGTGGATGTTAACTATGAATTAGGGATCTGTTTTATTTTTACAGCTAGCAGTTAACTGCATTATGTGGCCATCTATCCTCTATTCACTTAAAAATATATCTGCCTTCTCAAATGTAAGTTATATGTGATTAGTGTGTTTTCATACTTTCTATTTATTCCATTAATCTATCTGTTTTGACCCTAGTATTGCATTTTTTTTAGGTTTCTCATTTTTTTATTGTGACAAAGTGTACATAACAAAATGTACCATTTTCACCATTTTAAAGTCTACAGTTCTGGATATTTACATTGCTCTTAAATCACCACCACCATCCTTACTTATCCAGACACTAAAAAAAAAAAAACAACCAACCAAACAAAAAACCTAAACAGAAAACTCTGTATCTGTTAAACAATAATACCTTATTTCCCCCTCTCCTCAGCTCTTGGTAACCAAGATTGTACTTTCTATTTTTGTGAAGCTGAGTATTCTGGGTACTTCTAGATGTCTTTGTGTGACCAGTTTAAGATTTAACATGACCTTCTCAAGGGTCATCCGTTGTTTTTTTTTTTTTTGGTACTGAGGATTGATCACTGAGCCACATCCCCAGCCCTATTTTATGTTTTATGTAGAGACAGGGTCTCACTGAGTTGCTTAGTGCCTCGCCATTGCTGAGGCTGGCTTTGAACTCGCAATTCTCCTGTCTCAGCCTCCCAAAGTGCTAGGATTACAGGCGTGAGCCACTGCGCCTGGCTCAAGGGTCATCCTTGTTGTGGTGTGTGTCAGAATTTCCTTCCTTGTTAAGGCTGTATATCAGATTTTCTTCATCCATTCATCTGTCATGTGTGCTTGGGTTGCTTTCAAGACTTGGCTATTGTGAATAGTACTGTTGTAAACATGAGTATGTGAATATCTCTTTTGAGATTCTACTTTTAATTCTTTGGGTTATATATCCGGAACTGGAATTGATGGGTCATATGGCAAATTCTATTTTTTGTTTTCTAAGGAAACCATACTGTTTTCCATAGTGGCCGCACAATTTTGCATTCTCACCAACAGTGCACAATGGTTCCTACTTAACATCCTGGCTGACATTTGCCTGGGAACTTGTCACTGTTTGTCAGGTTTGCATCACTCTCACTAAATACTTGACAGGAACAACTTAGAGGAAAAGTTTATTTTGGCTCATGATTTCAGAGGTTCAGTCCATGGCCAGCTGACTCCATAGCTCTGAGGCAGAACATGATGGCAGAAGGGTATGGCAGAAGGGTGTGGCAGAGGAAAGCAGCTGAGGAGGAGGCAAACGGGAAGGGGAGAGCGAGCACATGGGAGTGCAAGCAAGTGAGAGCATCCTAGTTCAACTGAACAGGGACAAAATATAAGTCCTAGAGGCATACCCCCAGTTATTTACTTTATTCAGTCACACCCTACCTGCTTACAGTTACCACCCAGCTAATCCGTCAGTGGATCAATACACTGATGAAGTCATAGCTTTCTTATCATTTCACCTCTGAACCTTCTTGCATTGTCTCACACAATGTCCCTTTGGGAGGACACCTCAGATTTAAACCAGAACACTAGGGTCCATTGAATACTCAGATTCAACAGCCCTTTCTTTGCATCAGTTGAGCACAATAGCCATGGAAAGGAAGTGCTTTGGCTCTCTGACCAGTGGTGATAGGTTGGCTTAAAAGCTTCTACAACTTCAGTTTTATTTTGTGCAGGACTAGCTAACAGGTGCCTTCCACATGGTGGCACTGTGGGCCACAAAGCTACAAGAGTGCTTTTTTTTTAATAATTTTTTTTTTAGTTGTAGATGGACATAATATATTTTATTTTATTTTTATGTGGTGCTGAGGATTGAACCCAGTGCCTCACATACGCGAGACAAGCGCTGTACCACTGAGGCACAATCCCAGCCCATACAAGAGTGTTTTTTTTGATGATGTGGACTTCACAGTGAGAGATAAGCTGGGTTTTACTGGCCTATATCACCACCTTCGATTGGGCAGGATGGGCAAAATGTGGCAAACTGTCTTATTCAGCCAGGCAACTCTATTGCGATTAACCAAATAAAACAAAACTCCCAAATCTTTAAAGATAGGGAACCGAAAAGACAGAGTGTGGTTTTTCTGCTTACCCTGTGTTGCCAAGGCTTAGCTGGGGTCATTGCACAGAAAAAACAACTGACATATGTCAGGGCTGTGGGACAGCACTTGCCCAGTGTACATGAGGCCCTGGGTTCAATCCCTGGGACCACAGAAGAAACTCATAAAAACTGAAAAAAAATGCTGATGGGTTTTTTAGCCTATACCTGCATTCAAGGAGCCTCACTGTTGGGGCTTTTCTCTGGCCTGGAAATATCAAACATGTATGGCAATCCTGCACTTAAAAATCCTTCTGACTCTGTTTTTTCTTAGTTATGTACCATTTGTTTATAGATCTAATTAATTTTTCTCTGCCTGCTGTGTCCTTTTTTTTTTTAAATTGTTGATGGACCTTTATTTTATTCATTTATTTATATGCAGTGCTGAGGATTGAACCCAGTGCCTCACACATGTGAGGCAAGTGCTCTACCACTGAGCCACAACCCCAGCCCCCTGCTGTGTCCTTTTGATCATTCCAACAATTTCTTAGACCATATATAGTCCTAACTGAAATTTTAGTTTTGTCTAATACGCCCTTAAAGCTGTCCTTGATCTACCACCTATGCCTCAACTTCTAAGTATGTACATATCACTATCTCCATTATCTCTGCTACCATAGCTACCTTTACTATTGCCAGTGCTACCTCCACCATCACCAGTATTGTCACCACCACCTCTGTCATTACCACCTCTACCACACCATTACCACTTCCACAATTAGCACCACTATTGCCTCCACCTCTACCATCATTGCACCACCACCTCCTATGAGACCTCACCCTTTAAAGGCCCACCACCTTGACACTGCCACACTGAGGACCAAGCCTCTAACATATAGACCCTTGGGGGACTATATGTTCAAGTCCAAACCATAGTGACGAGCATTACCACTACCTCCACAGACACCACTCCTGTATATTTATCCAAATAATCTGAGGATTGCTGTCACTTGTGAAAGCAGCTCCCACTGTTGAGTGAGAGGAAAGGACCCGAGGAAGTTCATCAGTTTTATAATCATGTTTTATGACCTTGGGAAAGTTGGGGAAACTTTTGTTTTCCCCTCTGTGAGGTGAGGTTGGCAGAGAGGGTCCCCTAGACTTACAGTATTCTATAATTCCATGAATGCTGCAGGCTTTGGAAATTCACTTTTACTTTTAAAAAGGTTAGTCAATTTACTAATTATAACCTGAAAGTCCTTTTGATATTTAAAAAAGTCTCTTGCTTTTTCTTTGTTCTTTGAAAGTTTAGAGCTGCCTCATTTCATAATGCCTGAAGCCTATATTTATAATCAGCATCTATTTCATGGTTCTGAGCCGTTTTCACATAATTGTCTTTTTTTTTTTCCTTTTTGCTTTAGAATTAGTTCTTTTGTGGTTAATGTATAGCAGAAACAAATGACTTTTGAAAAAGCCCTTTAGGAATTATGGGGTTCATAGCTGTATCCTGAGGATCCACATGGTTCTGTGACAGAACTGGGTCTCAGAAGAGGAAGCAGCCCCATTCTGGGGAGACAGAAAAAGGAGCAACTGAGGTCAGTGGCAGAGGCTATGTGGCAGATCCACAGTGGTATAGATGGTGGCTTGAAGGTGGCTTGGTGGGAGCCAGAAAATGGTAGTCTGGACCCCAGAGAAGAGGTGGATGAGGTGCATCTAGTGAGGCCATCAGGGATAGCAGGTCCCTGAGCATAGAACTGATGAAAGCAGAAGGTGCAGGTGGTAGTTGTGTTTATATGTGGGGCATTCTGGGAGAAAACAGGCCTTATCTGTGACCCACTCATCGGTAGACATAGGTAGTTGGCTTTCATGTGTAATGCTGATGACATCACTGCTCAGAGAATATAGGAGAAACCACCCTCCCAGGACTGCTGGTTCTCTGTGGCATGGATCCTGGGAGGGGTTGGAAGACTGCCCTGGGTTCCAGCAGCGGAGGACCCACAGGGTAATTGATGACTGCTGCCATTGGATGTTGTAGACCTAAGGCAGCATGGTGAACAGGACATGGAGGGGTGAGAGTTGACACATGGGCCCACACACATGGTGATGGGCCTTTGGTAGTCAGGGCCCTGAACTTAGTCTGTGAAAAATGTGATAGTTGCTCTAAATCAGCATATTAGCACCATTTTAGGGGCCCACACCCTGGGATAAACACCCCGGATGCCACCCGCTAAGCTTTGGTCCTCTCCATGTTTCTCAAGTCCATAGGGAGTGGTGCTGCCATAGGCTTCTCCCAGAACCCCGCCCCCCAAACTGAAGCAGACTGAATTTGTACCCCCTCCCCCACAAACACATTCTTTTTGCTGAGAAAGAAAGCTGATTTGGGGGGAAATCACATACAGTCATTTGTCAAAGCAATCTAGCTGCTTCTCCTCAATTTAATCAAATTGCATAAAGTTCACTATTCGATTTTCTATCTTATTTGAGTGGCCAAATTCAGCCAGCTGGGATCAGGCAGACTCCCTGGATAGGATGCTAGTAACAAAACCAAGGTACATCTTCCCGGGGTATTTATTTTTATTTTAATATCTGTGAGTACAAAAGTTTTAACTGGTAAATACCTTTAACCTTAAAAGATTGCAAAAAAGAAAATAGAGCTATATTGTGGAGCAGAAATGAACATGCACAGGGAATTCATAATTAGTACTGTCCACTTTTGGTCTAGGCCTCCTGAGAACACAGGATGAGTTATCTGTTTATTATTAATATGGAGATATAATTCATGCAATGTAACTGGTAAGGAACAGATGCAAGGAGTGGGAACACACCACAAGGTTAAGGGAATAAATCTATAAACTGGGCCCACTGTACTGATCCCCCACAGGCTTTCTCTTTTTAAAAGCAATGTATCTTCAGCCCTGCATGGCTTAAGTTGACAGGGTATGTTACATTCCTCAGTGAACTACCTGCTGTCTGCAGGAGAAACGCAGGCTCAAATGCTGATAAAAAAAAAAATATTAGTTACGTTGGTGGCGGGGGGAGGTATGACCTTTACACAGAGCATATTCCAGAATTTGAGGATAAAGGATAATTTCTCCTACCATAAAATCTGTAAGAGTAGGTTCTAATTAGAACTACTCAACATAGCTAAAATGAGGGCTGGGGCTGTAGCTCAGTGGTAGAGCGCTTGCCTAGCATGCGTGAAGCCCTGGGTTCGATCCTCAGCACCACATACAAACAATAAATGAATAAAATAAAGATCCATCAACAACTAAAAAATATTTAAAAAAAAAAAAAAAAAAAAAAACATAGCTAAAATGACCTAGAGTTGTCATGTGCAGTGGGGACTTGAAAGTCTGATGTCATCCTGCTGTCAGTCAAAAGTCAAGAGGTGAACTTGGGAGGCACTCTTTGGAAACTTCCCTGGGACCCACGATAAAACTGGAAGGGTGTGCTGTCTCTCTCTTTTCTGAGAGGACCCACTTTCTCCTTTGAGAGTGTCCCTTTTCCCTTTTCCTGTCCCTTCTGATAAATACTGGCCTGCTACTCTGAGCGACATGTCTGAAATCTTTTTGGCATGATCTCAAGAATCTAGGTTTAAGCCCGGTGCGGTGGTGCAAGCCTGTAATTCTAGCACTTAGGGAGGCTGAGACAGGAGAATCGCGAGTTCAAAGCCAGCCTCAGCAAGAATCTAAGTTTAAAGAGGGGGGTCTTCATACTGCCTCAGTTTTGCAGTAGGCCTCTGCCCTGTAACAACTTCAGCACTTAAAATTGTAGAAGTTGATGGTTTCAGTATCTTCACAATGTTGTCAACCATTTCCACTATTCTCGTTTTTTTTAAAAAATATTTTCTTAGTTGTAGATGGACACAATATCTTTATTTATTTTTTATGTGGTGCTGAGGATCGAACCCAGTGATTCACGCACGCAAGGCAAGTGCTCTTACCACTGAGCTACAATCCTAGCCCTATTCTCGTTTTTAAGAGGTCTTTTCATGAAAAAGTTTGGGAACTGCTGCCAGCCTATAACCCTACTATGCCCCAAAAGTCTTATTTGGGGATGGATTGGGCCGTCAGGGGGCTGTCTCTGCACTTCCTATGGAGTCCTTCTTTCTTAGGCAACTGTCCTTTTATTTGGGAGGTGGATTGTTGCTCTGTTTGAGAGCTTGAATATTCATGCTGTACTGTGTGGATTATCACTAGAAGAAACGAGGATGGAGTCTTCCTGCTATAGAAATTACTGAATCACAAAGGACTAAACAGCTTAGAAACTGTGAAGACTCCTGAGAGAATAGAAGGGGTTGGCCTCGCTTTTAATCACGTTTCAATGCAGAGACAGGTGTCCTGTCAGTTCCCTTATTCAGAGACACATTTGTTGTGGCATTAACAAACAAAGTCAGCATTCCCCAGAGGCCAACAAAAGCTTGATCTAATGTGAGTTTGTGCCTTTCTGTAAAGATTTGTGGTGGGATTCCAGGCACTTTAGATAATGGCCTTCTTTGGCTGCAGATACCATGGCTATTCCAGGGGGCCAGATCCAGTGGTTATGTTATCACTTTTTATGCAAATTCACTAACAGTCTCAAACAAAGGCGAGTCCTCTTGGCATTCCTAGCTAGTAGCTCAGCTGATTGAGGGTTTGGGAGGAGGAAAGCAAGTCTTTGAACTTGCCTCTGAATTGAAATTTTCTTTTCTTCCAGACTTTTCTGAGATTTTTGAGACAATTATATACTTTCTCAAAGCCATCTAGCAAAATCTTGTTAGATTAGATCGTAGATTAATTAGATTGGACCTCATACCCAAGATTTGATGTGTGGGAAAATGGTTGCTCTTTCTTTGAGAAATGGTAATTCACATAGCTCTGAATAGCAACATCCATTCTTCATAGACTGCCATGTGTGAGGAAGTTTCCATGCATCACCTTCAATCCTTTCAACAACCTTGGGTCTAGGTATTAGCCCCTGTTGATTGGGATGCTGAGGCTAAAGGAGGTTGGTAAGTGGCTCATTTTCGTACAGCTTCCTAGGAAGTATCTGGACCCCAGATTTCCCAGGATCTCTTATACCCACTTTCAGACAAAACATACTTTTCATTTGGTTCCATCATGGTGAATTAGTGTTATGGACTTTGAGCCCGACAGACATGATTCAACTCTCAGTTTCATTAATCACTAGATGAGTGATTGGGCAAGTCATGTAACCTCCCTGAACCTCAGTTTCCTTAGCTGTTACCAGGATAATGATACTCCGAGAGGTTTTTATGGGAATGGAATGAGCTGAGCACTTCAGAGTCCCCAGCGTGGTATTGGCACACTGCATAGCAGTCGGAATCTCAACAAATGATACTTCCCCTTCCTTCCTCATTCTTTGTACTTGCTGTGGCATCTGGCACAGAGTAGGCACTCAAGAAATATCCGTGGAAGTAAATTCAAAGGATTCTCCATGGCCTTGTTTGAGAAGGACAGCCTGAAGTTGGACCCTCTTCAAAACCTCCCCGGAAGAACAAAAGTTGTGAAGCATGTCAAAGCTACTCATGGTTACAATCTTTAGGATGAAGCAGAAAGACAAGAATAATGCTGAAAATTAACAATAGCACTAAAATTCCGAAGTAAGATTCACTAGGTGGAGTGCTGTTGCTCTTCAAGAAGCAGCAGTAGTTGAGGATTGTCAAGTATCCTGAAGCACAAGGGACAATAAATGTGACAAGAACAGCTCCTAGGTTTGGTGGATTGTTCAACAATGACTGGACTGGTTAGAAATAGTACACTTTTTAAAGTGTATCTTTGCTTGAGAATAGAGAAAAAGGTTTTTGAATGTGTAACATGGGTGTTGGGAGAGAATGTGTCCTCTGTGTTTTAGGAATGGTTGGTCAAGGTCCATCTAGGAAGGGATTCAGGATGTGTGTGTGGCATGTGTACTGCTGGTCCCCAGCCTGTTCCATATCCACAGATACGGCTAACTGTGATATTCTTTTATGTCCGAGTCCTTGGCATTTATGATTTTTTTTTTTTTGGTACTGGAGATTGAACTCAGGGGCACTCGACCACTGAGCCACATCCCCAGCCCTATTTTGTGTTTTATGTAGAGACAGGGTCTCACTGAGTTGCTTAGCGCCTCGCCGTTGCTGAGGCTGGCTTTGAACTTGTAATTCTCCTGTCTCAGCCTCCCAAAGTGCTGGGATTATAGGCTTAATGCCCGGCTGGCATTTATGATTTGACTACTTGTTGTCCCTTGCTTCAAAAATAAGGGACATATTTGTGCACATTTGGTACTCAAGATTCAAAGACCCCCCTTCATCTTTATGAAGATTCAGTTAAGTCTCCTGATACGGCCACGTCACAGCACTGGCACCTTTTAATATGCAATGGAGATTTTAGAGAAGCAATCATTAATATTTTTTTCACTTCTTTTTGCAGTGGGCTTTCCCTTGAACTCAGACATGAGTCTGTGCACGCTAGAGGACAATTAAAACAATGGCTATCCCTCCACATCCAGAATCGCCCCTGTTCATCTTTGAAGTAAGTGTGTTCTTTTTCACTTTTCTTCCTTCGAGATGGGAGTTTTCAGGACATTCTTCTTTCCTTATGCTCCCCAAGTCCACGAAACACACTTGACACAGTGGACATTTTTGTGGGAGCCATACCTGCCCGTGGTATGTGATGAAGCCTTGGCCTGGATGTCCATGCTTGATGAGGGTTCATTGGCTGTAAGTAGTCATGAATCCCAACTGAAATGGACTTAAACAATAAAGAAGTGATCATACAGGGCAGAACAGAAGAGCTGGGGGCAGCCTGCTACAGGGTTTCATAGCGGTGTCTTTACACTCCTATCTGCTCCCTCCTTCTGTACCATATACTCCTCACCAGCTGCTCTGCTTCCACATATGGAGGAAAATATGCCTAAAGGGAGGGGAAAGTTGAACTTCAATGGTGACTGATTGATACTTTGCAATCCTTTTGTAAAACAGTTTCTGGGTGATTAAAAGCAAACAGTAGAGTTAGTTTCATTCCTTTTCATTCCTTTTGAAGTATTCTCTCTCTCCTTTCATATTTACACACAATGCTTCCATTACCACCCTACTGTGGAGAAGTTTAACAAAGGATTTCAATCAGCTCAATGTACTAGGCATAACATTTTTAATTTTTTGCTATTGTTCTTCTGGAAGTCCAGCACCTTTATTCCTTAGCACATTCTGAGAAATAAGGATTATGGAATTTTATTCTTGCTAACACTCAATGCATCCATAAACATAAAACAAAGAGACACACATTAGCACACAAAATATTTAATGTTAACATACATGGAATGGGAGATCAAAACATAAAAATGAATGTCTGATAAATTGATAGGTTGACAAGGAATATGAATTGAAATAGTTTTTTAAAAATGAGGTGATAGCCAGGCATGGTGGCACACACCTGTAATCAGTCCCAGCACTTTGGGAGGCTGAGATAGGAGAATTGCCAGTTCAAAGCCAAGCTCAGCAATGGTGAGGCACTAAGCAACTTAGTGAGACCCTGTCTCTAAATAAAAACACAAAGTAGGGCTGGGGATGTGGTTCAGAGGTTGAGTACCCCTGAGTTCAATCCCTGGTACCCAAAAAAAAAAAGATGATATTACCTCTTACTATGAGATAAGACATGCAGAGAATGACCATTGACTACTTCTTTGTTCTTGGTATTGGTTTTACTTAACATCTGGAGAGTTATTGAAAGATTCCTTTGTGATATGGGGGTTGTGAGGAAACTTTCATGTGGAAGTTTCCACTTTGAATATGTGCAAGGTAATATTTTCAAAGATAGTCTTTCAGTTAAGATTCTGCCAATTTATAGTTTTGAGTTTAGAGGCTGCCAAGATTTACCTATTGTTTAGTTCTTACTTAGTTCTACCATGCTTCCTCTTTGTACTTAAGCATATATAGTCACCCCTTGCTGTCCTTGAGGGAAATGGTTCTGGGACCCCTGCAGCTACCAAACTGCTTGGATGCTCAAGTTCCTCACATAAAATGGTGTAGAACTTGCATGCAATGTATACACATCTTCCTGTATACTTAAGGTCACCTCTAGATTACTTACAATACCTGTATGATGTAAATGCTTTATAAATCATTGTTACTTTATTGTTTAGGGAATGATGACAAGAAAAAGTCTGTACATTTTTTAATACATGTCATTTCTTTTCTTGAGTATTTTTGATCAGTAGTTGGTTAAACTCTGCATGTGGAGCTCGTGGGTAGGGGGCCAGCTGTATACATTTCTGTACATGAGGCAGTGGGGGAATGCTTATGGGCTCAGAACTTGTGTGATGGGGGAAGCTAGGTCCAGCGCCTGACAGCCTCCGGTTCTCAGGCTAGCATTCTGCATGGTGATAGCCAAGGTACTGTTCAACAAGATCTGTTTCTGATGCTCTTTATTTCTTCCTGAAGGTATCATTTCCCTTTAGTTTGAAGAACTTCCTTTAGCATTTTTTTTTTTTGAGGGAGGGGGCAGGGCACATACTAGGGCAGATCTGCTGACAGTAATTTCTCCCGGTTTCTTTTTATGGGAAAGCTATATTTGACCTTCAGTTTTGAAGGTGTTTGTGTTGGTTGGAATGGTGATGTCCATGGGGAGAGGGCTGAGACTGGGGGTGGGTGCTCCAGGTCCTGCCCTTGTCTGGAGAGAGGAGATAAAGCTTGCTGATTGTACAAGGCAGGTGGACCTGCTGCACCTGCTTCCTCCTGGTCACAGCCCTTGTGAGCACCCAGCCTCCCTCTTGCCCTTTCCTTCTCTCTTCCCTCACCATTTTTTTTTTTTTTGCCAACAGCAGAAGACGACCAAAAGGGGAATGTGTTAGAGCACTCACTACCTTAAACACAGTCAGTTCTTGTTATTTCTTACTGCAGAACTTCTCAGCTTTTAAGGAGTATGCAGATTGTGTAAACATCTTGTTAAAATGCAGATTCTGACTGAATTCATCTGGGATGAGCATCAGAGTTCTGTGTTTCTAACAAACTCCCAGGAAATACCAAAGTGTTGATTGATGGGTCGCACTCTAAGCAGGAAGATGTAGAGTTCTGAGCTGTAGCTAAATGTTAACATAGAGGGGAGGAGCCTGAGATCTGGGTCAAGGTGCAGTTTTGCAGTAGTTCATGGTCTCTGCCACAATGGGGCAGTATCAGTGGAAGCACAAAAGGAACAAAAAGGCATGGAATTATAGATTTAGCGGTTTTGTTTTGGCAAGGAAATTGTACTTCTACATAGTTCATAAACTTGGTCTATGATCAGGTGTGATCTCAAAGGGGGAAAAGTTTCTCCACTCTGAGAAATAGAGCCATATATGTGACTACTATGTGCTGTGGAACTTCACCATTTTTAAACTTATGTATGCATATTCTTTGGCCAACCTTTAGAAACAGTATAATTGCATCAGTTAGGAATACATCCAACTTCTAGTAAGAAAAAAATCAGTGACAGTAGTATTTCTCGGTTGCATATAGTAAGAAATCTCTTTTTTTGTGTGTTTGCGCCTAGAACTTGGTTTTCAAACCAGGCTGACTCACTTGAGGAACTTAAAAAAAAATCCTGATGCTCAGGCCACATACTAGACCAATTAAATCAGAATCTGGAGAATCAAAACCTGGGCATTGGTATTTCCAAAATCTCCCCACATGGACCTGATGGTTGAGAACCTTTGCCTTTGGCCTTACTGCTGCGCAGCTTCCTCTGACCCTTTTCATCAAGCTCTTAACAACTGTCAGCTGCAGGAATTGGTGTAGATCCTTGACAGCATTAAGGTTAACATCTCTGTCACCTTCTTGGCCTTTCCGCCTCATCCGCATATGCAGCCCAAGTCACTATGTCTGCCTCCTAGGAGGGGGAAAGGGCAGGGCTCATCTACTTGGCTGGAATTGTGTCATGTGGCTTCTGCTATTTGCAGAAGCTGCTGAAAAGGTACCAATTTGAGCTTTTCCAGCCTCTATGTGCAGGTAAGAGTTGGGAATGGGTATAGGGTGGGACAACACATGTTGGGTCTTTTGAAAAGATTACTGTTAAGTGCTCAAGTGCTTTAGCATCCTAGTTAAGAAATAAAATATTACTTATGTAGTTGTGACCTCTTCCTTCCTAGAGGTAGCTGCCATCCTAAATTTGGTGTTTATCATACACATGCATTTCTTTACAGTTCTGTTGCATGAGACTGGTAAGGATCACTTTCAACGTATCTACCACTCGTGACAGATACTGGCCATAAACAACAGGTCCAGCCATGCCGAGTTGCTCTGGTGGAGTATCAGCTTCATCACAGCACCCTAAGCAATGTTTTAAGATGTATATACATAATGCACAGTCTCATTGTAAGTTGCAGGCTCTTCTGCAAGTTGCTTAAACCCTCTCCACTGTGAAGTTCATCTGTACTGGAATATATGTAGCTATGACTGGTTCATATTCATTGTTTAACATTCTGTTGTGTGAATAGGTCACAGTTTATCCATTCAGTATTTTTTGATACTTAGTTTTTTTACTGCCCCTTCTAGGACTTTCCTGTTCTTGTCTTTTACTTATTTTTCTACTGGGTTGTCTTTGTGATTTGTAAGTAAATTGTTGTAATATTTTGGGGAAACTTTTTTAATAAACAGTTGACATGTAAAAAAAAGAAAAGATTATTGTTATTGTAAACATAAAAATTACATGCCCTTTGAAGAGAGTTAAGAAAGACAGAAAAGAAGAGAATAAACTCACTCCCTTTCAGGACAAAAAGACAAAAACAAAATGGTTTGACATTTCCTTCCAGTTTCTCTTCTGTTTTCACCATGATTTAGATCATGTTATATTTGCAATGATGAATTTTATCTTTTATGTAAAAGGGATGAGGCTTTCTCTATGTATTGTAAAGATTTCTTAACCATCAATTTTGTCTTACATCATCTTTCATTATGATACTGCACTGAGGTTTAATTCCCCTCCTACTGTTAGAATTAAAATTTTTCTATTTTTAGTTCCACGGAATTAAAAACAATCCTGCACTGATTTCTTTGTTGCCACACCTTTTTTTGGAGTGAAGAGGATTTCCTGTGGGCAGGTTGTTAAGGAATCCTAAGGGATGAGTGGGTCACAGAAAATGAACAGGTGGGGTCTTGATGCAAGCTACAATGAGGGTCATTTGATACCAGATGAACTCTAGTGACCTTCCTGTTGGGTTCTTTATCTACCATTGGCTGTGCCTCTCAGCTGATGGATGGGGACTGACCTCTCTGCACAAAAGCCTTCATAAGAAGACATAGTCACATCATTCACTATTGACTTTCAAATTCCTCCACCTGCATTCTGACCCCACCTCTCCTTCTTAACATGTTTGTTTGCTGTTGGACATTTTTTTTTCTTTCAGTTAGGACTTAATTCCTAAGACTTAGACAAACACTCTCAGTATCTTAAGAGGCCTGTTGACTGACTGGGAAGCCCATGCCCCATTATGGTATTTTCTTCACCCTTCAGGCGGGCTTCATCCTCCTCACCAGAGAGGTGTTGCCATGGCAGCTTCCCTTCTTTGGGCCTTAAGCTTGAGTGGCAAAGTCCTACATGCTTAATATGTTTGATATTTTAAACTTTCAAAAAATTCTTTGGGGGCAGTTCAAGTTGACTCATCGAACAAAATAAGTATGTTTTTATTGTCAACAAGGGCGGGGGTGGCAGCTTTGATTACAGGGTGGGGGTGGTGGGCAGGGGGAGCCTGCTCTGGTCAACAACCTGAAACCAAGTGAGAAGGTCATATTCAGCTAGCTCCACTCTCAGTGCTGATAGAACTAACACAGATCCCAGATGCTGCGGGGAAGCTCCAATCTAAGGGGATTGCTGGCGTGAAAGGAGCCCCATCCTAAACCCAGCCTCAGAAGGGTCTGGGGAGTTTTGGCTGGCATTGCTAGGAAACAGTTACTTCTACACACAATGCATTTTGGGGGATCCTGGAGCTTCCTCTGCCTTTCTGGATGGCAACACATCACTGTTCTCTTTAAACTGGAATCCCTTAAGAGTACACAAGACAGAGCACACAGAGCTTTGTGGAGGCTGAGTGTGTAGGCCCCAGAGGGGGCCAAGGAGCCCCAACTCCTCCCCAATTCCCTTCATCTGTCAGTGCACCATTTACAGTAGACAGGCTGTTAGCACTTTTTGAAAATGGAAATCTAAAAACTGAAGTTTTAGTTAAATTGTTTTAAGTATCATGCTTCTTGGCTTCATAGGAAAAATTTTTCTCTTTGAAGTACATTTACACGACTTCCTTCCGACCTTCCTTTTTTCCTCCCTCGCTCTTAGTTCTTTCCTTCTTTCTTGCTTCTTTCTTCAATTCTTCAATTCTGTGTATGGATTTATAAATTTATTTTGCCCATTTGTTGGCATTCCCTCTGGCATCGTGGGAAGAGAGTGAGACATGGAGCCAGACAAACCCTGGTTGGGATCCAGGCTTCTCTATCCATCAGCTATGAAGCTTGGCACTGCCATCCTGGTTTGCTTGGAGCTGTGAGGTTTCCTGGATACAGGACTTTTAGTGGGATGGTTGGTCACCTCACTTAGGCAAGATTCTTGAGGTTTCTGAATCTTGATTTCTTCATCTGTGAAGCAGAGATAACAACTGTTGAAAGAGGGCTAGTTTGAGGGTTGGAGAGAGTGTACAGAAAGAGTGTACAGAAAACATTCCTGGAACAATGTTTGGGACCTTGTAGATTCTTAATAGATGATATTGATAGCAATATTAACATTAATAATTATCTGTACTTCTTAAAGGCTCAAAGTAATCTTTCACCAATCTTCCATTTCTGCCATTAGTACTTTTTCTTCATTTCTAATGTCTGGTCCAGGAGGTGGAGTTTATTTACCTAATTTTCACATAAAGTTGGGTTCCTGAAGTTTTGCTCTATCCAGTTGAAAAAAAAAGCTGAATTTCCCTTGAATGTGAACATCTCTGAGTAGAGTCTAATGGTACCATACCAGTTGACATTGAGATGTTCTTTTAGAAAACTTGAGAAACCCTTTGAGATCCCCAAAGTTGTCTTCAGATCCAAATACTCCATGCACTGGCTCATGCTGAGCCACTTCTTTGTAAGATCCAGGTGATGAGTTCCAGTTGATGAATATCTGCGGACTGTCCTGGATCTTGCCTCACACAGGAGGGTTTGGTTGGTCCAGACTACCTGCCAATCCTGAAATGAGTTTTCTTCTGGCTAGGAAAAGGAATTGGGAATTGGGAAGGAAGTGAGGAGGTGAGATCTGGATAGCCTTGCAGAGCAAGAAAGAGCCTAAATGGGGCCTGGACTATAGTCTTTATTCTGGTCCTGAGCATGTCCTTTCTCTTTTCTGGTTCTTGTTGACAAAAGGGGTTTGAGCCTCTACTCTGCCATCTTCAGAGGTGAGGAGAGGTGCTCAAGTGGAGAAGTGAATGGCAGAGGGTTTCCAAAGGGGAAGGAAAACAAAAATAGCACAGTGTGAAGTCAGTTTCTGGGCTCATGACCATTGTACTTTGTATTTTTTATTTTTCTACTAGGTATTTAACCCAGAGCCTCATACATGCTAGGCAAGTACTCTACCATTGAGTTACATCTCCAGCTCTTTTTAAAATTTTTTATTTGGAAACTGCATCTCACTAAGTAGCCCAGGCTGGCCTTGAACGTGTAGTGCTCCTGCCTCAGCCACCTGAGTGTCTGGGATTGCAGGCGTGTGCCACCACACCTGGCTGACCATTGTATGTTATTGGTTCAGAATAAAGAGAGACCTTTATTCAGCCATGACTTAATATCTCCCTTCTTTCAAGCTGCCTGAGATGGATTTTCTGTTTTTTTATATGCTGCTCTTAAGTTTCAGTTTAATTTTTTCTTGAGAAACAAAGATATTATTATTGAAGAATATTTGAAAAATACTGAAAAGCATAAATAAGAAGAAAAGTATCATATCTCTATCCAAAAGCATCTACTTTAAAAATATTTTGAAACATATTTCTTTTGGGGGCGTTTTTCAAAGTACTCTTTAATAGAGTCTGTGTTAGAACAAAATTTTAATAATCTTAATAGCTGCATGCTAGTTTATTTATCTATAAAAAAATTACAAGTCTTAGCATTTTAAGTTGATCCAGTTACACTGTTTTCAACAATTGATACATATCTTTGAATATAAATACTTACGATTATTTCCTTAGAAATATAAAGAAGGAGGATTGCTGGATTAAAGGATGTGTACAATGTGTCAAAATGCATTCTACTGTAATGTATAATTAGAACACATTTTAAAAAAGAAAGCAAATATTTTTAGCTTTCTTTCACATTAGGTACAACATTAATATTATCTTTATATCTCTTGCTGCCTCAAATCCAAGTTAAAAGATAGGACAACATACAATGTTTTCTGTGGTAGGAACTTGTGTGTTCCTTGGTCTTCAAGTAGGACCGTCTTTTCCTTGAAGTTTGGTAACTTGTCAGAGGCTCAAAGATTAGACTTCTTTTCTTAGAATTTGGTTTCAACCTCTTCCTGTGGTTAGATATCACTGCTCTGGCTATAGGAAGAAGTTTAGGGATGGGTACAAGACTCAAATAGTCCAGGGAGTTGTATCAGAAATTTTTCCTCTTGCAGATATCAGAAAAGAGATGCTTCTTTTTGTCTAGGTTCCCTCACTGAAACAAGAGCAGCTATCACTGCTAATCTGTGGCACGGTCTTCTCAAGAAGCAAACCGACAAGCTGGGCACAGTGGCACATACCTGTAATCCCAGTGGCTTAGCTGAGGCAGAAGGATAGCAAGTTCAAGACCAGCCTTAGCAACTTAGTGAGACCCTGTCTCAAAACAAAAATAAAAAGGGCTGGGGATATGGCTCAGTGGTTAAGTACTCCTGTGTTCAATCCTCAAATCCCCCATACCAAACAACAACAACAAACCAAATAAAAAGAAGCAAACCAACAGAGGGGAAAGCAAAACTGAGATGAGGGCAGAGAAGGGTAGTCTTTCTTGATTTAGCGGTGCCTGAAGCCAACCCTGGCCACATATCTTCCAGTTACATAAGCCAATACCCTGTTTGTATTAAAGTTGTCATAGTTGGGAGCCCATCACTTAAGTACATCTTTTACTTGCATTATTCAGTTATTTAAAAAAAAAAATTTTTTTTTTAGTTGTAGATGGACACAATGTCTTTATTTATTGCTTTGTATGTGGTGCTGAGGATCGAACCCAGGGCCTCACGCATGCGAGGCAAGCACTCTACACTAAGCTACAGCCCCAGCCCCATTATTCAGTTATTGTTATCATCCTCATTTTATAGATGAGGAAACTGAGACTCAGACGGTTTAAATGATTTACTTAAGCTAACAGGATATGATGTGACTGGAGTTGAGGTGGTTGTTCTGAATTTGTAGCTCACACTGTTCCTATAGCTTGAAGACTCAGTGAACCAGCTTATTGAGCTGGTTAGCCCAACCCTTGACAGCATCAGGAGGGCAGGCATTGGCCCATGGATAGGCCAATGACATTGGACACTTCAGACTGGTGTGCTCAGGTTCAGACAGACTAAAATGGTCCTTAGATCCCCAACACTTCATGCCTGTTTGCTCTGGGAATCCCCTTTCATTAAGGCTTTCCAGCTTGCAGAATCCACTAATTAGGCTGGACCCAAACCAAGTTGGCCCCCAGCTGCCAGGCTGCTGCTGGCAAGATGAATTCAGTTTTGAGATGCTGAGACTTCCCACCTCCACTTCCCAAAGCTCAGGAAAACAGAACAGAAGATATTCAAATGGAAGATAACAATGTTTTTAATATTTAAGTAACAAAACATGCAGGTCAATATTCAATGCATATACAATAAGACAGAGCAACCAAAAAAAATGATAAAGCACAGTCTTAACTACATGGAGGCTTTCAAACAGTTAAATGTTGGATAGAGAATGTGCCAAGTGAAAACCCAACTGAGCCTTCAACCTCAGACCTGATCAGGGGCTTTCTGGTGATGGGGGAAAGCTCATTGTACCCATGGCCTTCATCTTGCAGAGATGGACCTGCTAATTCCAGCAAGATTATCCAGTGGGGCTGCTTCTTCCGATTGCAAGTCAGAAATTGTGCCTTCAGCTCAGCTCTTGAGAACCTTCGAAGTCTCCATACCTTAGATCTCTCATTTCCTTCTCCTCTGGCACCCTTCTCTCACATTGGTTTATCTGTTCATCATTTACCCTGCCTCAAGCAGTGAGTTCCAGGAGTGTCCACTCCAATTTGGCCTAACACCGTTGCTGCCACAGTGGGAAGGTCTCTGAGTTCACTCCTCTGGCTCTTGGTGAAAACTGCTCCTTCCTTTTTTTTTTTTTTTAGTTGTAGATGGACACAATATCTTTATTTTATTGCTTTGTATGTGGTGCTGAGGATCGAACCCAGGGCCTCACGCACGCGAGGCAAGTGCTCTACCGCTGAGCTACAATCCCAGCCCCTGCTCCTTCCTTTTTAATGGGCCATAATCTGGTTTTTATCCAGCATGGTCTATTTAACCTGAAGACCCCTCAGTGTTCACCAAGCCCCCTGAGGGCCACTTTCTTATGCACTATTGATGTAAGGATTTTCTTTTTCTCCAAATAATAATCCAAAAGTCAGATCCTTTCAGGGCCACTGTTGCTCCCTGTTTTGGTAGCTATCAGATTGCCTTTACCTCCATTTCCCAGGGAGCCTATTCTGGCATTGGTGCTGGGATGAGATTCTGATGCCCTGGAAGGAGTTAAGGTTTTCTGTTCAAAGGGGCAGTGATATAAGTGATAAAACATTCTTTTCTCATTCCCCTAGGCACAATTTCTGACTTGCAATAGAAAGACGAAACCCCATTGGATAATCTTGCTGGGATTAGCAGATGCCAACAGAAGCAGAAAGGTTTGGTTGCCTCAAAAAGAAAATCACTTTGGTCCAGTAACTTTTTTTAAAATATTTTTTTAGTTGTTGATGGATCTGTATTTTATTCATTTATTATTTATATGTGGTGCTGAGGATTGAATTCTGTCTCACACATGGTAGGCAAGCGCTCTACCATTGAGCTACAGCCCCAGCTCCTGGTCCAGTAACTTTTAAGGTCATGTGTAAGAAAACTCAGAGAGTGGGCTGGAGAGATCACACATGTGTTTCCCCATCATTTCTTCTCCAGTTGGTGTTTATTAGTAGCCAGATGGGAATGGGAAAGGAAAAAATCAAACAGCAGGAAATAATGTCTTTGGATCTACTTTCTTATTTTCCTTTCAAAAGTTTTCTTGGGAACAAGCTGGGAAATAGATGGTCAATGGGTTTATTAAATAGAAGGAGCAGGGAGAGTCTAAATGATCAAAGTGTCAGATAGGGAGTCAAACTACATTCTGTGATCAAATTTAAAAAGTTATATTGAAAAATAGAGGGTGGAAAATGTGAGCTGTGTAGCCTCTACTTTACAAATGAAAACTCAGCTGTTTTGTGTTGGAATATTTAGAGACAGAGACATGTAGCCAAAGCCATCTGGCCTCAGGACAGATGAAATCAAGGTTTTCTAACTCCCAACTCTTGAGTCAAAAGCAATAAGGAATCAAGGTAGAATCTCCTTGTTTTGGAGTGACTGCTCTTTGTTGGGGAGGGTTTCTTCTGTCCATTCTGAATGATCTTGGAGCATTACACGTAGTCATACTTAGAAGGATGAGATTGTCCCTCATCCTCTGTGCGGGCGCCCCCATCATATATCTTCTTATTTTTTGTGTTAGACCCAAAGCCAGTGCTGGCCTTGAAGCCTCCAGACTTGTAGCCAACATTGTGACCCGAGGCATGATAAGACACGGCTCTGTAGCTGAAAGAAAAAGAATTGTTCCATGACCACAGATGTTTGTAGGAGGATAGACTTTCTGTTACTCTGGATTGTCTCCAACCTATTAGTCTGGGGAAAACTAAGATGTTTGGTGATCCTGCTCTTTGAGATACTAGTTTTTTTTTTTTTTTCCCCTCTGCAGTGGGGCAAGATTTCTTGCTTTTATATTAGAGCTTCACTGTGCTGGTAATTGGTGATTAGTGGGTTCTCTTTGTTAATCAGTTGAAATGAAGGTGAACCAGAAACAACTTCATGGGAACACTATTCTGACAAAGAATTATATAGACTTTGTGAGTTGGAAGGTAGTTATTATGAGTAACCCATGTCCTCCAGTTTGCTTATTTTATGGATAAAGTAATGTAGGCTGCTGTGCTTTGAATATGTACCCTCAAAAATTCACATGGAAACTTAATCACCACTGTGATGGTATTAAGAGGTTGGACCTTTTGGGAAGTGATTAAATTAGGAGGGTTTAGTGCCTTATGAAAGGGATTGAGGTTGAAGGAGCTGTCTCTTGCCTTTCCACCCTTCTGCCCTATAAGATCAGCGTTCCTTCCCTCCAGAGAAGGCAGCAAAATGGTGTCATCTTGGAAGTGGAGACTGGACCCTAACCAGACACCAGATTGGCTAGCGCCTTGATCTGGCTTCCCAGCCTACATAACCATGAGAGATACATTTTTATTGTTTGTAAATGAGCCATTCTGTGCCATTTCATTATAGCAGCCCAAATGGACAAAAACAGAGGCCTGGAGAGGACAAATGATCCACTGGAGGTCACAGGGCTGGTTAACAGTAGAACCTCACTGGAATTTGGCTCTACCAACTCCAGTGGACATAGAGTAGGGTTGCTCAACAGCAGTGTTATTGACATTTTGGAACTGCATGCTTCTTGGTTGTGAGGGACTATATCCTATGCATTGTAGGATGTTTACCTTAGCCTATACCTGCTAGAAGTCATTATCACTTCCCCCTGCCTCTCACCAAAGTTGCAGTAATCACAATATAAAGTATCTTCAGATATTGCCAAATATCCTGGGAGGTGGTACAAATTCTTTCCCAGATGAGAACTACTGAGCTGTGGAATATTGGAGCTAGAAGCAACCTAGAGGGATGTTTTTCTTTTCCTTAAAATAATATCACTCCTAAATCTTCCCAGGTTGAAACCTTCCTGTTCTATTTTTTTTTTTGGTACTGGGGATTGAACTCAGGGGTACTTGAACACTGAGCCACATCCCCAGCCCTATTTTGTGTTTTACTTAGAGACAGGGTCTCACTGAGTTGCTTAGTGCCTCGCCCTTGCTGAGGCTGGCTTTGAACTCGCGATTCTCCTGTCTCAGCCTCCCGGAAGTGCTGGGATTACAGGCATGCGCCACCGCACCTGGCCTTCCTATTATATTCTTTAGGACATAGAACTTAAAAGAGAAAGTTGTAATGAACCTTTAGTCTATACAGTTCTTCTGAGTACCTGGATTAATCATTTTGGCTATAAATTACCTATTAAAATGGATTCTGAACAAATGAAGTATCTAATTGTATTGGGAGAAGAAGACTCACTTGGTATCATCCTGTGTCAGGCCACGGCAAGCGATACACATCACTACTCCCCCAATTAGTGTGAGGCCTCCAGCGACCCATCCCACGAACAGAGCTGCACCAAAGGTGTACCTGGGTGGGGTAATGGTGAAAGTGAATGAAGTTGACTAAACTCTCCAGGATCTGCTCACTGCCCCTGGCCATGCCCCAGCCTCACTGTCCCCATTTTGGGGTCTCCTTCCCTTTTCTACTGGAAAAGAGAGACTAGGAAGTTTGGCAAGAGAACTTTGAAACAGAATTTCAATTCTTTGGGCTCTCACTATGAGTCAATAAGTATCCATCTTACCTTACCTCAGGTAATCCTTGTGCTTTGGTTTTTGTGTTGAATGTCTCCCAAGAGCCCATGCTTTAAAGCCTTGGTCCAAGGATGGTGCTATTGAGAGGTGGTGGAATCTTCAGGAGATGTGGGGCCTAGTGGGAGGTTGTTAAGTTGTTGGGGGAGAGCCCTTGAAGGGGATGATGGGACCTTGGCCCCCTCTCTGTTTATTTTTTGCTTCCTGGCCGTGGGGTGAGCAGTTTGCTTTGCCACACATTCTCCTCCATTGCTATCTGGCAGCCCCACCAGAGGCCCAAAGCAGTGGCCCCACCTGATCTTGGACTGGAATCTCCAAAATCGTGAACCAAAATAAACATTTTCTCTTTATAAGTTAATTTTCTCAGATATTTTCATCATAGTAATGAGAAGCTGACTAATATATCTTGCAACCATCCATACAAATAGGGATATTATATTCCGAAAGAACTAGATTGAAGTAATTACTCATTCTTTTATTCATTTGTTTACTCTTTTGTTCAACAAAAATTTGTTGGGCTCCTACTACTTATATAGAACTTCCTTGGCACTAAGATATAGAGGATGAACAAGATAGACAGAGACTCTCCCCTTCTGATGCTTCCTGTTTCAGCCCATACTAGAATTCTAACCCGGTGGTTTGACTCCAAAGCTGGTGCCCTTTGCTGTGACAGCTGCCTCCAACAGGACTCAATTATATCAGACCAGGATTGAGAATAGAATCTGCTTAGAATAAAATAATTTCCAAATAGATATTTTTGGATGTCCAAAAATGTTAGAGAGGTATCTCTAACTCCTCAGTGAATAAAAACTGTTAGACTGTTAGGATGCTAGTGGGTATCTTGATGCTAGCTAGTAACATGATTTCCATCTCCAAAAGACCCAGTAGAAAAAAAGAACCAGCATGGTGGGTGCCACCCTTAGAGGGTGGCATCTTGTGCTCTTCAAGAACTTGGGGCCTGTTTGTAGAACACCGAGAATCACTAATATCTTTAAAATCTTCTAGATGAACTAAGAACATTATACCAGCAGTACATAGATAGCATTATGTGTGCAGACTTCTGCAACTTAAGGAAATATGATACTTTAGATGTACTTGAAAAGTATACACCTTTCAGTATGATTAAAATAAACAGTGTAAGACTTGTGGGCAAGTGTAACATGTAGAGCAAAACTGGTTGAGTGAGCTCAGATCTTGAAAAAAGTTCTGAGAGAAAATTTATATGTAAGCTTTTTAATTTCCTTTGGACTGGGAAAATGACATTTGGTTTGAGGGCAGCTGCCTTGAAATAAAGAACCCTATCCTACCTCCTTGTCCTACCTAGTGTTGCTGGGGGATGAATGGCAGACCCTTTCCTGTGGCTCATCCTGGGGGGACCTCAATGACTTTCATGGAGGCAGCCCTGGTCTCTCTTCCCTGACACAGACAGAGCCCCAGATGTCCTGATGTCCCTATAATCTGGTTGAATGGCAACATAATGCAAATGATATAACAATAATTTCTACCATTTATTGAGCCCTTACTGATATTGCAATAAGCATATATTTCACCACTATCTCATTTAATTCTCCTAATAGTCACTGTAATAGGATTTATCATTCTCATTTTACCTAAGAGAAGATTGAAGGTCAGCGAGATTAAGTAACTTTTCCAAAGACTCAGGAAGGACGCAGCACTGTCAGGATTTAAATTCAGGTCACTCTGCCTTCAAAGCCCTTGTTATTAATTGTTAAGCTATACTCTCTTTTGTGATGGGAACAAGGTTCCTTTCCTCACCTTAGACACTCCTGGTCAAGAATAGCAAACTTAAATATTTACATGGGATAGGTTAGGAACTTAAATGAGTGAAGTAACTGGATATAACATTTCATTTATATTTATTGATTTTCTTGAAATATATTTATTTATTTATTAAATATATTATATATTTAATATTATATATTTATGAAATATATTTATTTATTAAATAAATAAATATAATATATATAATATAATATATATTTATTTATTTATTTTCAAGAAAATTAATTTTCTTGAAATATATT